>QVIE01002192.1:0-11221 GCA_013387415.1 Panellus pusillus
CTCCTTGTGTCGTGGACCGCCGCTCGCAAAGCACATCTGGCTCAGCTGATGAATGCCGCCTTGGACTCGGAGCCAAGCTCATCCAGTACAATAGCCACTCCCATTGTTCCAGACATCACATGCCTGAGTCTGGCACAGCGGTATTCAAATGTTGCAAACCCTATTGGCGAGGGATATGGCGAAAATGCACCTCGCTGCAATCCTTGCATCATCGGATGGGATGCTGCTGTTGCTCATCATTGTCAGATGCAATCTTACCAATGGCCGGGTCAGGTCAACCGAGACTGTCCTCCAGTTCTCAAAGAGAGGATCCGATGCGGCAGCGTCCGTCGCCGCTGTTGCCGGTCTCAAAGCAGAACATGCGACTTGTGAAGAGCTGGACGCCCTCGATCTCTTCTTCCAGTGCACTCTGTGCAGCCTCCGCAACGTCAACAATAGACTTGCTTATGAAGTATTCACATGGCGCACAGCAGTATGTATCAGTAGTACAGCGACTAAGAAATTGAAGTGAATCGTACTCACGTTGCACAACAGGTGTCTCATTATGAAGACTACGCCAACAACGCCACGCAGCGACGGCGACACTGCCCACGCTGGTAGTCCTTCTTGGCGGATTTGACAGCCGCTGAGGCTGGGCAAATCAAAGCCAACGATTACCGGACCCCACTCTTCCTGGTCTTGCAATCATTGCTCGCAGCACCTAGACGCCTGCGTGAAACAAGCCGAAGTCGCTGAACATGTCAAGACTTCGTACGCATTCGAGCTCTCCGCTGCTCTGTATCTGCTGAATGCAAGTTGCTCATAGCCATGCGATTCCTCATCCGACAGCACCCGAGGACCTATTCCGTTATATTGACTCACCGCTCCCTCCAACCAATTTCCTAATACCTGACTCAGCGCCGCAGTCTCTCGCCTCCCTTGGGTCATTTGTAGGAACTGAATGGCGTCCTGTGCCACCTGAAAGCCAAGTGAGTGTCATATTGGATCGCTTACGGCTAGCTAACTTATCTTTCTGCAAGACCCAACGTCTCGAATCCAGTCCAAGATGTAGACTGGAGTATTGCATCATAAGATCCGCGGCCTGATAAAATTCTTGGTTCACCTAATGACTGTGTACATAGAAATGAAAATTGGAATACAAGTGAACGCGAGACTAGCCGATATACAAATATCTTCGACACTGCTGTCTTTTTGCTGATCCAATGCGCAGGCCAGTATTTGTAGCTGTACCATCACAGCACCATCTTGAACATGACCGATTCGGACGATGCAACCGTGTTGGGTAAACGCGCGCGCAACGGGGAAGCCGACGTGGACGACAGCGGAACAGAGCCCAAGCAAGCGCGTACAGACTCTGAAGTAGCCGCCGAACAGGACGACTCGGACGATGAGCAAGGTCCAATGCCTTTACCCGCTGGGGAGTCTGACGGCGTGAAGAAGAAAAAGAAAGGTGTGTCTCCGGTTCTTTTCTAGCCCAGTGAAGCCTCAAGGCATACAGAAACCTTCTCCAGTTCTCCCCATGAAAAGCTGTATCTGGGGCATCTGCCCAATACAGACCAGTACTACAAAAGCTTCATGCACCGCGACGTTATCAACTTCTGTGTCGTCACTAGGTTCGTATCCTCGTTGAACACATTGTTCTCTGTGTTGACCGTTTCATTCACCAGGACTGACTTTCTCATAACCACGTCTGTCGATGGACACCTAAAACTATGGAAAAAGCAGGACACCGGGATCGAATTCGTGAAGCACTACCGCGCACATCTTACCCCCGTGATCGCTGTGTCTTGCAGTGCGGACGGCCAGCTGTTCGCGACCGTTTCAGAAGACGGCACCGCGAAAGTCTTCGACGTGGTGAACTTCGGTGCGTCTTGACATATATCACTTTAAACACCAATTAATGTTCCCTCAGACATGATAAACATTATCAAGCTGGGGTTCACTCCACACTCGTGTTGCTGGGTTCATCGTCGCGGCCAAGCTCAAGGCTTGCTTGCGGTGTAAGTTGAACCTTTGCAGGATCCGCTCTGCCGTCTCATTTCGATGCACAGTTCTGACGCAGCTTCGGGAACCATTCGTCTATATGATGGCCGTGGAGGGGATACGGCTCTCGAAACCATCGAGAGCCTGCATCGGTTTCCGGTTCATGTCATGGCGGTATGTTCCTTGCAATATCCCACTCAGAAATATTTGACGCAGATATCAGTACAGCGACAGATATGACACGGTGATATCCGCGGACGAAGGCGGTTTCGTCGAATATTGGCAGCCCACAGAGCCTTTTGAACGGCCAAAAAACGTCGACGGTCTCTGGGCATACAAAAGTGAAACTGACCTATACGAATTCAAAAAGGTGACTCCCCGCATCTCCCCCTTCCTCCATGCTGACCTTTGAAATAGGCCAAATCGACCCCAACGTGTATAACATTATCGCCGGACTCTTCGTCCTTTGTCACGTTCTCTCTCCCCGACCGCCAGATCCGCGTGTTTTCTTTCCTCAACGGCAAGCTGACGCGCAAGTACGATGAATCGCTGCAGGCGATCCAGGAGATGCAGCAAGCCGGCACCGCTCTAATGAAGGTCGAGGACATGGAATTCGGGCGGCGGTTGGCGATGGAGCGGGAGCTCGAGATGCCTGGCCCGGACGGGCGCATTCCCGGTCGGTGGAGCAATGCCATATGGGATGAGAGCGGAGCGTTCATCCTCTATCCGTCGCTTCTGGGAGTCAAAGGTGCGTGCCGCTCGAGATGGCCGGGCCTCCAGACCCCTGACAGGCTCTTCCCAGTCGTGAATACGGTCACGAATCGCGTCGTGCGCCTGCTGGGCAAGGACGAGGTGGTGCGCTGGTTGAATATCAGTTTGTATCAAGGGGCGCCGGCCAAGAAGAGCATCACGACGATGGCCATGGCGGCGTCTGCCAATCCGATCCTTGCCACCAAAGGCGCGCGGGATCCGACGCTTTTCTGCACGGGGTACAAAAAACAACGGTTCTACCTGTTCACGCGTTCCGAACCCGAGTGCGTTAAAGTGCAACTGCTCTCCGAGCCGATGAGACCGACCTTTCTTTTTCCAGGGACCACAAATCGGACGACCGGGACGTCTTCAACGAGATGCCCACGCGCGAAGAGCAGAGCGTGGCGGCGTCCACGGCGGTCGCCGGTGGTGGGCCCTCGCCGCTGGCGAACACCGCGACGATCCACACGACGATGGGCGACATGCACCTGCGGCTGTTCCCCGCGCAGGCGCCCAAAGCGGTGGAGAACTTCGTCGGGCACGCGCGGAGCGGGTTCTTCGAGGGGATCATCTTCCATCGCGTGATTCCCAAGTTTATGATCCAGACGGGCGATCCGCTGGGCGATGGAAGGGGCGGGACGTCCATCTGGGGCCGGGAGTTCGAGGATGAGTTTGCGGACGATCTGCGGCATGACAGGTAGGCAGGCCTTGTCGTTCGTTCTCGTTGCGAGAGCGCGCTCATGGACATCTCAGACCGTATACCGTGAGCATGGCGAACGCAGGCCCGGGCACGAACGGGTCGCAGTTCTTCATCACGACGACCACGACGCCGTGGTTGGATAACAAGCACACCATCTTCGGGCGAGTGATTGCAGGGCTTGAGGTGGTGCACCTCATCGAGAACGTCAAGACCAACCACGCGGATAAGCCCTATGAGGATATCAAGATTGTGAATGTTACTGTAGAGTAGTGCTGTATCGAAAATGTGGCTTGGTTGTCGTACTTTGTAAAGGACACGGCTCGAGCTCAGGAAAGGATAGCTTGACGCCATCTGCAAGTTTTCTGTAGATAATGAATAAAACAGCTACATATGTATCGCTACAAAAGGGTTAGACTCGATACCAGTCGGCGTTCGCTGGTGTGACGATGGACCGGGCATATCACACGGCGAAGCCGTATCGGTTTGATCGACTGTCATCAAACCTCACAGGCGGGCACTGGTCTCGAGTCTACAAAAGGGTATTCCAAGTAAACCAAACCAGCCAAACCAAGCCCAGAAGACTGCTACTACTCGGCGCCCTCCCGCGCGCACCGTCGATCAGGGGCGCAGCGGCGCCTATCGTCTGGTTGAGGCAATCCAGGAGCGGCGCGTCGACGCCGCCCGGGAGGGGGACGTCGGGGGTGCCCTCGTCCGCGAAGACGGCGGAGTTGTTGTACCCGTCGAGCGAGAGCGCGATGCTCGACGCGCGGTAGTACTGCACGACTTCCTCCGGCTGCGGGGACGCGTCGGTCGCGGTGTCGTTGTACGGCGAGGGCGTGGGCGGGTCGGTCGCGGGGCTGAGGACTAGAGAGCAGTTCGCTGTGATGTCGGAGATGAGCGCGGACACCGTCGTGTTGTCTGCTAGGATGCGGAACGTCGAAGATGAATTGGTGCCGCTGCTGGTGTTCGACTGGAAGGCGGCGGTCATCATGACGCCGCCCGGGCGGCTCGCGTTGTCTGCGCGGCCGTATTCGGTGTCGGAGTGCAGGTACGCGCCGGTGCCGGCGCCCACGCCGAAGGAGAGCGGCCAGAAGAAGAACGGGAAGGGCCGATTCTGCACGCCGCGGGTGGTGAATCCTGGGTATCCGCTCCCGAAGGTGGCTGATCCGAATACCTGCGTGCGCGTGCCGCCGCCCTCCTGGCGCCCTGCAGATCCTGTGAGGCAGGCCGCTCACCTGGGACGGCGTGTGTGTTTACCTGAGAAGAGCTGGCCAGAGCGGATCGTGATGACTTTCCCGCCGCCAGTCCCATAAGACGTCGCTGTTCTAGAAGTTCCGGACGTCGAGATGGGTTCCGTGCTTTTGACTACCCCGCCGCCGGTTGACTCCGAGCCTGCGCTATCTTTACCAGCGGTGCCGCTGCTCTCGCTGCCCGAGTCTCCGCCGCCGCCGGATTTTCCGCCGCCTCTGCGCTTGGAGAGTCTCCTTATCGGCGTCAGCCCGGGAACATACATAGATGGTGGGCAGAAAGCTGTTGTTTGATGCCCTGATGCGCACTGCCCAGTGTATTCCCAGCCATGGGAGAGAAAGCAGACAGAAAGCAAGATCAAATTGATCTCTCATGATGTACAGCGCGTATAACAGAGACGCGCATCTCCAACCTGTGCTGCCGTCCCCGAATGCCTCCGAATCCTTCATATTGCTGTCCGAGTCCCAATCGGACGCGGATGCGGAATTCACCCTCTTCGAAGGCAGCACGAGCGAGTCGCTGTCGTATGTCTGGTCCAGCAGCGCGAGCTCCGCACGCGAGGTGTCGCCCGAACGCGCACCTGCACCTTCACCACCGTCGCCGTCGCATTCGATAGTCGACATCTCACCGCGTCGTCCGTCGCACCTCCCTTTGCTGCGGTTTTTCGTGTCGTTGCTCGCAGTCGACGAGGCGACGCTCGCGCTGCTCGAGCACCCGCATTCCGCGCATTCCCCGCTCTTTCCTGGACCGTCTTTGGCATCGCCGGTGCCAGCGATAAAATCTGACCAGCATGGGCTGTTCCGCCTCTCCACGTGCTCTATGTAATCTAGTGTAGTCATACGATGTCTGTCGATGAACTTGTGAGGACGATCGAGCGCGAGCTCGCGGCCGAACGCACGCTCCGCCGATTACCAGCTGGAAAGCGGCGAGCGTTTGCGCTGGATCTGGCGTTTGTCGCTTTGGGGTGTCGGTGTGCGTGGCTGGTCGACGTCGTCGTCGTCGCAGAGCCAGAGAAAGTGTACGGAGGACTGCTAGGAGCACTCCGACGAGGAACGCCAGTGTTCGACGGCGTGGAGCATCTGCTGGCCTCACAGCAGTCGTTCTTTGTGAATCGTCAGTCGCTGCCGTCGGCATCCGACGTCTGCTTTGTGCTGCTCGGCGAAGAATTGCAGCTCACCGAACCCCCGCCGGACGTCCTCCGCGTCCTCGACAGCCTCGCAACCATATCCCTGCTGCTCGACCTCGAACCTGCCACCGCCATCCCGCTCGCAGGTGTCCTCCTCGGATACCCCGTCGCGTACGTCCCAGCGTGTCTACTGCAACGCACCTCGCCCAGACCGCGCTCGACGTCTACGCGTGCACAGTGCGTGCGCCACACTGGGCTACCCCGCATACGCTGCTCAAGTTCTCGTGCCCCGCGGTGCTTGCGGAGGCACACCTCGCTCCGACGCAGATAGTTGCTGGGCTCGAGAGACGATTCGGGGCGCGCGTCGCGGAGCTAGGGCTCACGATGGCTGTCGAGCATACTACGGAAATATCAGATCGAGTTGCCTTGTAAACAACCACCATAATGATTTCCCGTCGCCGCATCCCGTTCGTCGACGACGACGATGCAGAGGAACCTATCCTGCTGGACGACGAGCAGGATAACGTGATCGAATCCCTGCGGGTGACCAACGCACAGAGCACTGCCCGCGCGCTGCTCGTCGTCGACGCCGTGCTCGCGTTCTCTGCGCTGCTGCACGTGCTCTACATGCCATTTGCCCTCCTCGCCCTCGCCATACATCTCAACCTCGCCCTGCTCCTCCACCCACTCCCAATCGGCGCGCTGCCCTACACCGTCTCCTATGCAGTCGCCGCTGTCGCCCCCATGCTCTCCCTCTTTCTCGGCCGGGAGTGGCCGGTCGTTCTAAGGGCGGCGGTCCCCGCAGTCGTCGTCTTCCTCACCCACTCGGTGCATACCACGCTACAGGACAGCGACGCGGCGCTGGCGGAGCTCGAGACGCTCAGGTACCGCGCACCCGGCCCTTGAGTAGAATTATGTAATCGAGAATTTTTCATCATGGCCACCATCATCGATACGGACAGCGATTTCGAACTGTCGGAGGAAGAGTACGAGTCGTCGGAGGAGAGTATTCCGACAACCGTGTCGAAGACGAGGACTGGGAGCGGGCAGAAGGAGGTCAGTAGTCCGGCACGCTTCCTCCTCCCCTTCAACTTGCGTCAGACTTTACAAAGCACTTCAACAGACTCCGCCAGCACGTAGCCGTCCGCAGCGGAAATGCACAAGGCACTTCCTCCGCCCTCGCACCCCAAGCCGCCGTCGCGGCCATCCCCGCCATCAATCACCCCGCAAAAAGTACCGCTAACAAGGCTGCAGACCAGCTCCAGGCCCTCGCCAAGTACTCGTCTCGCATCGCAAAGCTCGACATACCGTACACCGTCGGCGTCGGCGTCAACCGCAAGGGTCCCAGCGCCCACGCAAACATGAAGGACAGAGCGGACCGCGCGACGACAGAACAGGTCCTCGACCCGCGCACGCGCACCATCCTCCTCAAGATGGTCGGCCGCGGCCTCATCGACGAGGTCAACGGCTGCGTCAGCACCGGCAAAGAGGCGAACGTCTACCACGCGCTCGCGCCCGACCACACCCACCTCGCGCTGAAAATCTACAAAACCTCCATCCTCATCTTCCGCGACCGCGACAAGTACGTCTCGGGCGAGCACCGCTTCCGGCGCGGCTACTCGCGGCACAACCCGCGCAAGATGGTCCGCCTGTGGGCCGAGAAGGAGATGCGCAACCTCAAGCGCCTGCGCGCCGCGGGCGTGCGCGCGCCCGACCCGCTCGAGGTGCGCGAGAACGTGCTCGTGATGGGCTTCCTCGGCGACGCCGATGGCTGGGCCGCCCCGCGCCTCAAGGACGCGGTGCTCCCCGCCGCGGCGTGCGCCCCGCTGTACGAGGAGCTCCTGCTCACGCTGCGCACGCTGTTCCACCGCTGCCGCCTCGTGCACGCCGATCTCTCGGAGTACAATATCCTCTACCACGCGGAGCATCTGTACATCATCGACGTCTCGCAGAGCGTCGAGCACGACCACCCGTCGGCGTTTGATTTCCTCAGGAACGACCTCAAGAACGCGGAGGAGTTTTTCTCGAGGCGCGGGGTGAGGTGTCTGGGGCTGCGCCGGGCGTTCGAGTTCGTCACGCTCGACCGGCTTCCAGACGCCCTGCTGCCAACCGACGTGCCGCCCAGCGAAGCAAACGGCGAGACCCCCGATGCGTCTCCAGACGACCCGCACGCGGCGGCCGTGCTGCGCGCGTGGCTCGCCTCGGACGCGGACGCGCCGCCCGAAGACGAGGCGCGCGACGGGCAGGAGGACGCGGTCTTCCTCCGCGCGCACATCCCGCGCTCGCTCAACGACGTGTTCGACCCCGTCGCGCTGGCGCGCGCGCCCGGCGCGGATCGCGGGCTCGTGTATGCTGGCGCGCTGGGGCTCGTGCCGGAAGCGGAGGGGAGGGGGGAGGGGGGAGGGTGAGAGCGAGGGGGATGACGAGTCTGGGTCGGACGAGGGGGGCTCGGACGAGGGGGGCTCGGATGAGGAAGAGGACGGGGAGGAGGGTGCGTTCCAGGAGCGCAAGCCCCGCGGGCACCGGCACGAGGATCGTGATGCGAAAAAGGCGAGATTGCCGTACTCTACGCACTGTGGTTCGTACTCATACTCATGTTCGAACAGGAGCGTAAGAAAGCGGTCAAGGCGGAGGCGAAGGAGCGCCGCAAACACAAGATGCCCAAGGCAGAGAAGAAGCGGATTCTCAAGAAGGGGAAGTAGGCTGGGGCAGTTGGGTCAACTTACACTTATCTCAATCCAAGTAAATACAGTCGGGTCGTGCATCGTAAAATGCAGCATTTCGATGGCAGGATTTCGTGCATGATTTCGTGCATGCAGTGACAAAAATGACTAGGTACTTGGAATAGCATTGTTACCTGCACTTTTGTACCTTGAAGCACGTCAGTGCACTCAGCTGTTGTAACGTCAACTCAACGTCCTGAGTGTCTGAAACTACGTCAACTGTGGCGAGTATTGGAGTCGGTGACCCCTAAAGACTAATTCAAAGCGGGGGGAAACAAAGCTTACTACTTGAACCTCACTACATGCTGTCTACTTTTGGTTGTTTTACTGGCTCAGCCGTCGGTGATGCAGCCATGGCTCGCGTCTTCCACCATCTTGGTGTACTTGAACAATGTACCCTGCGAGACTTTGAGCGGGGGAGCGACCCATGTTGCCCGTCGCTTTGCGAGCTCTTCCTCCGACACATCGAGTACGATTGTGTTGCTCACGGCGTTGACGTCGATGGTGTCCCCGTCTCGCACGAGCGCGATGGGCCCACCCACTTGAGCTTCCGGGACGACATGCCCAATGACGAAGCCGTGAGATCTATCGTAGCTGTAAAGCGACGAACAAACGCAAGGACACGTTGGCTTACCCTCCGCTGAAACGTCCGTCGGTGATGCACGCAACGTCGTGGCCGAGACCGGCGCCCATGATGAGACTGGTCGGCTTGAGCATCTCAGGCATACCTGCAGGAGAGTTGGACATCTAAGCTGATGGGTATTGCACGAAGCTCTTACCAGGACCGCCCTTGGGGCCGAGATACCGGAGAACCACGACGGTTTTCTCACCACTCTTGATAGAGCCGCTTTCTACGGCAGCGAAAAAGTCCTCTTCCGTGTCGAAGACGCGGGCCTTTCCACGGAAGCCTAAGCCTTCTTTGCCCGTGATCTTGGCAACTGCACCACCAGGTGCCAGATTGCCCTTCAGGATTCTGCGCGGGCGGTTGATAAAAAAAGGCCGAGACTACGAAAGCATACGATGCGAAGCATACCGGATGTGCCCGCTCGACTTGATAGGATTTTCTAGCGGTCGGATCACGTCCTGAGATTTGAAATCCAGCTTGCCGTACTTGTGTGTCCAGCGCTCGAGATTCTCTCCAAGCGTCCTTCCTGTGACAGTCATGGTGTTCCCGTCAATGAGCTTGTTCTCGAGCAGAAAGGCCAATATCTCTGGAACATTATTAATGCGCACCCTGCCATATCAAGATGATAGCGAGCGTACTGGGAATACCGCCGATTTTGTAGACATCCTCCATGACATACTTCCCACTTGGTTTGATGTCAGCAATGAAGGGTGTACGGTCAGACACATTTTGGAAGTCGTCGATGGTGAGTGTGATTCCGACGGAGTGTGCTACGGCGATGAGATGCAGGACCGCGTTGGTCGATCCGCCGAGAATCATTGTTAATACCTGCCTGATTCAGCTTGGGGAGAGATGAGAATGCAGAACGAACCATAGCGTTCTCAAAAGCCACGCGGGTCATGATATCGCGGGGAAGGAGATTTTTTTCAAGAAGATTATACATTACGGAACCCACAGAAGCGCACTCATCGAGCTTCTCCTGTGATTCCGCCGGGAAAGAGGAAGAGCCCGGGATAGTCATTCCCAAGACTTCCGAGGCACTGGCCATCGTGTTGGCAGTATACATCTGGAAACACAATCAAAAGTGTACTTTGAGCTGGGAAAACAGTGCTCTTACGCCTCCACATGCACCAGGACCAGGGCAAGCGTGCCTATTGGTGTTGTATCGGACCTGTTCGGCCTCCGGGGTCCTGCCATCCGCAAGATACTTGCCGTAAGATTGGAACGCAGACACAATATCCAGCTGAGGTGCACCCTCGCAGGAACCGGGACGAATTGTCCCGCCGTACACCATCAGACCTGGTCGGTTGAGTCGTCCAACTGCGATGAATTCAGTCGACGTTCAGAAAAAAGACCAGCCAACTCACGAGCCATTAGAACACCAGGCATGTTTTTATCACATCCGGGCACAACGACCATTCCGTCAAGATGGTGACCACCCGCGGCAGTTTCAACTTGGTCCGCAATGAGATCTCTCGATTGAAGGGAGTAGGACATTCCCCGAGTGCCCATGCTGATGCCATCGCTGACGCCGACCACTCCAAATTGGTAGCCAATTAGTTCAGCTTCAGTCAAGGAAGCTTTTATGTGCTGGCCGAGACCCAAGATATGCTTATTGCATCTTGTAAAATATTCAGCGAAACGTTCAATAACCAATTATGACTCACGGATTCCCTTCGTACCTTTCTATGGTCAGCGAAGTAGAACTTTGGAGAGAAAGAAGACCGACCAGATGCTGGCTACACCAACCATGGCTTTGTTGAAATCATCATCGGTCTTGATACCGTCTGTCGCGTAAAGCATGGCCTTAAACACAGTGAGCACAGTGCAATGACTCGCATTAGAGATGATTGATACTTGGCTCGCACCCTGGTCCTTGGGCTGCGTGATACGCCTACTGTAGCGATTCATCACTGGCTTTTCGGCGCATGGCGTTGAGGTCGAGAACGACCGACCCCGCAGCGCCCGCGACGTTTTGCGCAACAGCATGATTTTAATTGGCACACCGTCACGTGTCCGCATTACGTCCAGGTGATCCGATCAATCCTAAAAGGGGTACTTGAAAA
>QVIE01002191.1:0-13261 GCA_013387415.1 Panellus pusillus
GTTTTAATAAATGGTTTTATAGGTTGTTTCGAAAGGTCTGGTACGTCCGGGGACTCAGAATCTATTTCCTCTTGTAGAGGGCTTGTTTGTGGAGCGGGCGGGCTCAACACTTGTGGGTCTCGCGGAGCGTAGTCACTCGACGCGGTTGGCAGAGCGTATTCACTCGATGCCGGGTTTAGCGGAGCGTAGTCACTCGACGCTAGGTCTGCGGAGCGTATTCACTCGACACAGAAGGGGGTAGTGGAGCGGTTTCACTCGACACTAAAGGTTGCGGAGCGTAGTCACTCGACGCAGTTGGTTCAGCAGCGGCGGCTGTTTGCTTTATAGCTTTGTTGCCTCTTTTTAGTAGTGGCGGCTACTTCTGCCCGAGCTTTATCGGCTGCGGACTGTGATTCTTCCTCAACTCGTTTATTAGAGTTGCGGGTTTTCTTGGACCAGGTGTGACCCAAGCTGAACGCGCGTTTCTCGAAGAGCCGGCTGATGCCGTGTCTAGTTCGATGAACCGAGGTAGAATTACTTGGTTTTGGTTCCGGAGCTAAGGCTCAACAGAACGGGTTTTTCTCTTGTTGGCGGGGTAGTACTAGAGTACTGGCCGGCTGTTCAAGAAGCGTACTTCTTTGGGTTTTTCAAGCGCAAATATGATTCTGTCTCACCCCTCGCGGTGGGCTCCAGATGAAACGGTGCACGTAGGTGCAGCCGTGAAATCAAATGAAGACTAAGTTTCTAATTGAAAGCGAGCAAGGCTCAAGCTAACAAAATCCCTCAATCTCAAAATATATCACAACTCCAATCAATGCCTCGTGGGTGTGTTCGGGGTAGTAGGACAGGCGTATCGTCCTCCAGAATCACAATAGCGCGTATGATATTCCAAGTTTTCCAACTTCAATAATCAGGCGGCGGCAGTCTGGAACTGGCGGCGCTTTCAAGGTCTTTGAGTAGTTCCCGGCGGTTCTTTTCAACCTGCGTGGGTTACGGAAATGTAGTATTCGAGAGTAGCGTTCAAACGGAAGTGTATTCGGAATGTATCAGAAAATACAAGATAGCGACTTTTCTAACTGGCGGCAAGTTAAAATGCCCGGCGGTCAAATTTCAACTCGCGGGGTGTTCTGACTGCCGGCGGCTGTTCAAGTTCACTTTTGTTCTCGTGTTGAACTCGAGGTTCACTTTCTGGTTCTTATTCTTACTCTGACTTCGGTTGTATTCTCAATCAAATATTTCAATTGTCCGCTCCCGGTGCTTCGGAAGACGGCGGGTAAGATCTACTAGGTAGGGTTTACTCTGGTAGGTTCTACTCCTGTACATGATAAAAACTACGCCTTTTATACAATTTGAACTTGGTATCTTAATAAGGAAATATGGTCCGTGCACCTAATCCGAGTAAAGCCGGCGGCAGGTCCGAATGTTGCGAAAGTGCCGGCGGCCAATCAGGATTTCGGTATTCCGTCTTTCTTGGCGATTTCTAATAATTCGTGAGAATGGCGTGCTTGGCGCTCAGTCATCCGCAGTTGTTACCGCACATGACTGTCTTTCCAGAAAGGCCCGGCGGCTGGTTTCCAACTCGCCGGCGGCTCCGCACACCGTTCTTTCGTATTCCGGAAGACTGAGTCGACATCGCTGGTCGCCTAGCCTTCTTCAATATTCCTTCAATACTAACTACTAATGCCAGCCCAATTTGACTTGCAAAGATAGCTTTTCTATCTTCCCGAAGCGGCGGCAGCTCAATCAGTCTTTGATTAACTCCCTCGGCTTCGTGATCTTGTCCTTCCGTACCGCCCGGAAGATGTTCATCTGTCCGCCGGCATGTCCATCGCTCTTTCTATTACAACTTCGTGTATTCTTTAACAGTCGTACTGACTACCGGTGTCATATCACATTCCACCGAATAGCAGCCTTCTGTAAATGGGTTGGTTCAAGTGCCGGCAGTCGCTTTCTGAGAGCGGCCGGCACTCGTCCTTCAGGGTTCGCGAGTCGTGTACTGTTCTCTCAACAGCCGCCAGTTGCAGCCATAGTACTTAGGGCTTTTCGTAGTTCCCCTTGGTCACCTCAGGTGCAATAGTACGCGGTAGTCAGCCGTTTCCTAGAGCCCGGCACTCCATGTTTAACTGCCGGCTTGCGACCTTCAACGGTTCAATACACTGTCCCGGGCGGACATGTACCCTTGTTCTGCCTCACTCATCCGGCAGTTAACACTTCGTGAAATCGCAAAATTAAGCGGGTTTCACCAGTGTTCGTATACACTGCTTATCATCGCAGTCCGATTTCTCCGAGTCACCCAATAGTATTCCTTCGTTTTCCAAGTCTTGGTCATATTGTCTGACCATGATAGCGTTCCGTCGGACCACCATGTGGTTTGTTACCGCCAAGATCAGGCTAGCACATGGCTGGGTTACTGCCCTTGCCCTGGTCTGCCTTCCTGCCCTTCCTCGACCGCCATTTCCTGTTACAACTATCCCGGCGTATGATCTTCTTCGATCCCGCTTTCACTCTGCTCCCCTTCCCCTTCTCCCTCCTAGAGACCCACTTATATATTTACTCAGTCCCAGGAACCTAGCGGTCTCCATCACTCCGGAACATCTATCAAACCATCAATTCCCTACTCCCATCTGATCTGGGTTTCATGACGACGTGCTGCGGAACTGTTCTGATGGGTCCTATCGATCCGCCCTGACCCAAGGTACTGGTCCAGTGGCTCTTAGCCACTACCAACATCCAGCCCCGCTTTTTAGTAGCCCCACCCGCTCAAACGTCTCGTAGACTAGTCGTGCCAGCTGCCTCAATAGTTTTGTCCTTTAGACCACAGCACTGAGCTCCTCGGACCAGCCAGGACCGATAAAAGCCTTTATAAATACAAGTGTTCATCGCCGGCAGAACTCCTCTGTGTAGGGTAGCTCCTGGTTCCCGACTCCCACCCTTCATCTTATACGCACTATGTTCATGGTCGACCACCCAGTAAGGTTCCGACCCTCCTCAGGTTCGATGCACAGGTTCCTCACACTTTTATATATAAGTCCCCTTTTTGCATGCACTTTATAGATGTATAAAGTTTGTGAATTTTTGCATGCTTATCATCTCCCCCAAACACAAATGTTGACGTCCGCGTCAACCCGCGTCCTTCGTTCAACGTAAGTGCCCCTTGTTTTTGAGTTATGCAGCTCCCCGGCAATTTTTCCGACTTATATCTCTATCCACGCATTTTTCGCGATTGGGTCTCCCAAACACAGCTGCTGATCGTCGACAGCGTCCACTAAAACACCCGTTGGCACCGACCGATATGCCCGCACCGACGCATATTGCATCTTGGCTGGTTCCCGTCCGCCGCCGCCATTTTTCCCACCATCGACAGTTATAGATATTGATCCACCACTTTTGGTCCGCGGAAGCGCCGCGCGGCTCCATTTCGATCACTGCCACTGATCGAGGATCCCGCTGCTTCTAAACCGCCTCGCCCCTGTCGTAAATGCCGGCAATATAGATTTTTGCCTTCTCAATACATTTCCAGGGCCCGGGCCATATCACTTATAGATTTTGGGTGCTGAGTAAGCAGCCCTCTCCTCTTTCTCTCCCGCCATGTCCTCTCCGCGCGCAACATCCCCGAACGCCCCCAACGCGAACGAAAGGTGCGTTCACCTTCCGTCCTTCTCCTCTTAGATATATTAACGCCTCCCCTTTTAGCTCCTCGCCAACCGAGCCCATCGCGACCGAAGTCGCTCCCGAGTCGGCGCCCACAACCGCGCTTGAGCCAGCGCTCGAGGTCGCGTCTGCGACCACCCTGCGACCGCGCCCGAGACTGCGCCCGTGCCTGCGACCGAGCCCGCTCCCGTGCCTGCGGAGCAGCAAAACGCTGAGTCCTTCAGCGCACCCATGCCCTCGGTGCGTCCGCTTCTTTTCTCTTTTCTATCCCCTTACTTATATTTCTTTCCTGATTTTAGCCTCCGCCAAATTCTCCTTCACCCGCGCCCCCGTCGTACCCGAGCGCGAGCCGCTCTCCCTGACGGAAATCGCGGTCGAGCGGCCCCAGGCGCCGCTTTTCTTCCCGCCTCTGTCCGAGGATGGGTCTGCACCCGCTTCGCCTGCTCAGGACGCCGGACTCGTACAGCCGCCTGTTCCCCGGAGGCGCCTCTCCCTTCACCGCCTACATCAACGCCGCCGCGTTCGCCCGTCCCTGCTGCTCCGAATGTCGACCGCGCCGCTTCGCGGCCCCTTCGTAAGTTTTTCCTTCTTAAATTTTACTTATAAATCTTTCTGACTCCGCTCTGTTTCTAGCCCCGTCCCTCTCAGTTCGCGACCCACCCCGCGTCCCTCGTATCATCAATCGCCGGAGGCGTCGTCCTCCCGACGGCAGCTCTCCGTCCCACCTGTGGACGCGCAAATGCTCGTTGACGAGCGCCCTCGCACGCCCGAGGGCTTCGTTTCTGACACCGAGCGCCCCAACGACAAGGATAAGGGCGACCAGGAGGGGAACGACAACGACGAGGACGACCACAACGACGACGACGACGAGGACCAGGTCGACGATGACAAGGCGGCGGTGATGACGACGATGACGATGGAGAGAGCGAGAAGGAGGACGACGGCGCAGCAGCCGCAGAGGACGGTGGTGGGGTCACCACCCGTTCCAAAGGGAAGCGCCAGCCCCGCCCCCTTTTGCACGCCAACCCGGCGCAAGTCCCCACCATCCACCGCGGCGACAACGCCAACAAGGTCATCGACGTCCCCCCATCCCCGACGTTTATGCCGACATGGGCGCCCTTCATCGTGCGGTCAAGGCTACCCGCCTCGAGCCTCCCCGCGTAAGTTATTTTTCTTCTAGTTTCTTTTGCTTCCGTTCTTATTTCTCTTACAGCCACGACTCGGCAAGTGCACTATGTGCACTATTCACCGCCGCGTTTGCCTGCCTGCCCCGAGCCAGCCGCGCCGCTGCTTGACGTGCGCCGATTTGGGCGCGAACAAGTGCTCGCATGGGATGTCCAAGGGCATGCTCGCTCAGTTGGCGGAGTCGATGAAGCTTATTGCGAGCGTTGGATCCGAAGGTGCGTAACAATACCCTTTTGTTACTTATATATTTTTCTAACCCTCCTTCTCTAGCCATTCTTCGTGCCTCTCTGGACGTCAACCTCGCGGCCGAGAATCTCGAAAACGCCGCCCGGCAACACCAGTACGCCCGCGAGATGGCCATCGTCTCCCTCGAACGCCTCCTCGAGGCTCTTCGAGGTTTCGAGTCCTCGCCCGACCCCGCTCGTCTCGCCGATGCGCAAGGCCTCGACCCCGACTTCGGCCGCACTACGCCACCTCCGCAAAGGTGTTGCTCGACCGCCTCACCGAGATGTGCACCGTGCACCAGTCGGAGCTCGCCGCGGGCATGTTCAGCCTGCCCGCGTCCTCGTCCCCTTCACCATCAACCCGGAGGAGCGACCGCCCGGCCCCGAAGACCCACCGCTCACCATCGAAGAGGAGCGCCTCCTGGAACTCCGCGACCTGATCCCTGACGAGCGGGTCCTCAACCACGACACGTTCGTTGCGAACGTGTACGACCGCGCATACAGCAGGAACCAACTGTTCCTCAACAACTTCGGCCTGCCTCCCTTCTCGGCCGAGCGCGAAGCGGAGTACCGCGCCCTCAAACGCAAACGGTCAGCACCCAAAGACGAGGAACCGGAGGAGGAGGAAGAGGAGGAGGAGGAGCCCGCGGCGCCCAAGTTGAAGCGCGCCCGCGGCAAGCAGCCCGCACGAGGCAAGCAGCCTGCTCGCGGCGGTTCGAAGGGACGCGGTCGTGGTCGGAAGAGTAAGCGCGGTTGACAGCGCGGTGCGTTTTTGTTTTGTTTTTGCTGAATTGTGTCGATCGCGGACTTGTAGATAGAAGTCCGCATGTAATATATCGCTTGTAATGTCTAGTCCGGGCCCGTCCCAATGTAATTC
The DNA here is from genome assembly GCA_013387415.1 of Panellus pusillus. Lineage (NCBI taxonomy): Eukaryota > Fungi > Basidiomycota > Agaricomycetes > Agaricales > Mycenaceae > Panellus > Panellus pusillus. The sequence continues at coordinate 5,917 of QVIE01002191.1, forward strand.
TGATTTTCTGTCTGTGACTGTGTAAACGAGCCCGGCGTCTCTAGTATACCTAGCCCAGGGTGGCAAATACCCTGCTGAGTCAAGATATATTTATAAGCGCCGACTCCGTTATCACAGGCAGTGTCAGATCAGATCTTCATCTGCCCTTCCTATAAAAGGCTGGCCCCCGACATGTGCAACGAACTCTCTGTGCCTTCCTCCATGCCGCAACCCTCATTCAGCATCACCATCGATCCCACCGTCGAACCCTTCGACCACCTCTTCTACCTCTCCCACAGCCGTCTTGGCGAGGATTTCTTGGGAGTCCGCCTCAGCAAGGCCGATATTAGCTGGGCTATGGCGCTCCTTGACCCCACGAGTACAACAACACAGAACCCGCTCCTGAGGTTCGTCCACTACTTGTATATATAACTGCCCTTTTTCCTCAGAAGTTCGATTAGGACTGGGGCCACTGCAATAATTGCGATGGCGTTGCCTGTCCGCGAAGCAACTGGGGTCATGCATGCCCTCGATGCCTTGTTTCACTCAAGACCGACTGCAGTCGGGCGTCTATTGACTATTTCGCCGAGCGTCTCCGCTTCTTTCGTCGCGACCTCATTGCCAAGTGTGAGCCCGCCCTTCTCGCATCTCTAACGTGCGCTACTTAGGCGTTTGTAGGCGACGCTGAGTCCCTCGGCCCGACGCTCGAGCGTTTCTATGCTACCGCGAAGCTGGCGACTATTATATTTAAGTCCCGTGCTTACGATACCGAGCTTGCGGTGAAGGTGGGCTATCGCGCGCACATCGAATCCATCGCCGACGCGCAGCACCTCACCTTCCTCCGCCTGATCGGCCATTTCCTTGGTGCCCCTCGCATTATTTTCCGCATGCTGGACTCCAGACTCCGCACGCTCATGGATGCATCTATCTTTCCCCATAGGTACATTGAAGGTGGCATTTAGCACATGGTAGTTTAGCTTGGACGATTTAGCCCTTAGCTACAACAATTGTTTCAATCGAAATTTTGGTGTAACCTGATTGATGCTAACGATAATCGCTCGTCTACCGGACCATCACAAGATATCTTCTTTTGATGTGCCCTGCCAGCTGATGCGATGCTTCGAAAGCTTAAATCTGATTTCTCCTTCCATGATTGCCCCCATTCTAGACCCTATAAGCGAAGATCAATCCACCACCGCCCGGATTTGGGTTTTCCAGTTATATCTATAACTCCCCATTTTTGCTTCGACCATGTGTACTTGTGATCTTTTGACTCGGACCATTTACTCGTTGCTTTTTCTGACCCTTCTAGTCAATTCTAGCGAGGGCTAAGTCTGCAATCAACGGTCTTTCTTTGTCCCAGCCAGATTCTACAAGCCCATATGTATTTCCCCACGGTTTCTCCTGATGTAGGGCATGAAAATTTGAAAATTTCATCCCCATTTTATCTTATAGCGACCGTTCCCTCCCCAAACAACAAATATAACCGTCCGCGGTTATACTGTCCCATGCGGTAGGTTATTTCGCCCTAAAACGGACGCCGGCCCCAGATATATATATAAGTGCGGATGTCCTTCAAGCATTACACGCCCTACGTCTCTACCTTCGCAAACTATCCTCTACTCGCTGCGCGATCTGCCTCACTCGTTTCTACCGAAATGCCGCCCCCTAAATCTATTCCTACTTCTCTTGCCCAGGAGTTGGCCAACTTCCCTGTTCTCAAGTTCTCCATGGCTACCACCGACGCCACCGAAGTATCGCTCGATACCGCCGCATCTCGCATCAAGCTGTTCTTTCGTTTGACGGTGCGCCACTTATAGCTATATCTATAGCCACTTCTGAAATCTTGTTTTAGCAAGACTTCAAGAGCATTGATTTCTTGTCCTGTGGCGAAGCCGTCCTCCAGAACCTCGAGCGCGCCCACCACCTATGGGACCCACTTATCATCACTAATTAGAAGGGACGGTCACATTGGGTGTCCATTCTAATTAGAAGGCGGTTTTCGTAAATTCCTATGTGGCAATAAATGCTGAGAAAAATTCTGCAATAAAGCTGCAAAAAGCTACTGTCTGGGCTTGTATAAGGTCAAAGGCACACCTTGCTGCAATAAAGTCAATATTGCTGCAAAGAAAACCTTCTAAGTCAGCAAGTCAGGTGCCCATATGCCAAAAAGGCAATCCCCTATTGTTAAGCTGCATATTCCGAGTACTTTAGTAATCGGTCTTTCGTAATTTTGGACGTAGCGAGCTCCCGCGACCGGCTCTCGATCTGTAACCAAAATCCCACGACAGTGGCTGTGCTCACATCACCCGGATTTATTTTCTTCATTTCTCCCTGAGAACGCACTGTGTCACCATCCTTTGACAATCATTGCTTTTTTTTTCAAAGTGATCAACACAATGTTTAGCAACAGCCAAGAGAGCAATTTAGAGTGAGAACTCAACAAAAAAGGGCATTTTAACAGGGTGATAGAGTTAAATTGCCCCAAGCCCGGCTTGAACATTCAGCCTATTCACTGACCCCTATTTTTGTCCATTGTGCAGAGGTGCATTTCGACCCCCCCCCCGATTACATTACATTGTTTTCAAGCCTTGCCCCCAAAACATAACATCTTAGCGGTAAAATTTGTTTACAGCCCAAATATGTTTTGCACAGTGAAAATCAACCAGATCTTGTGGTTTTGATCTATCAACGGTGTCTTCTGACCCGGGGCATTGACCTCCAGTTCAAAAGGCTTAAGTCTTGCCACCACTGATCCTAAAATCACAAAAATAATCATGAGAACTCTTAAGAGTGTTTCCTTGCCCCAAAAACATGAAGTGGAAGCAAATCATAGCGGTAATTTTGTTTACAGCCCGAATATGTTTGGCTCTCTGCAAATCAACGAGATCGTGTGATTTCGATCTGTCAACAGCGTCATCTGACCCAGGCCTCGGGATCGACAAGATGCGGCGCACACTCCCCATTGGGACGTGCGGCACTTTCAGTGCACGTGCGGCACTTTCAGTACACATGCGGCACTTTCAGACTGATATGCGGCACAATTCTAATTTAAGCGAGTTAAGCGATGGCATCAGTAATTGATCTGTATTGCCGAAGGCCGGCAAAAGCTCAAAACTGAGAATCCACAGTGCGTGGGCGGTTAGAAAAGGTCGGTTAGTTAAGTTAGGTTTGGTTAGGTTCGGTTAGGCTTAGGACCAAGGTATATTGTGAAGAAAAATGGGGCCAGGCGTGGACTCGGTGCAGATTGAGACATTGATGTGTAATCAAAAGTATTTAAGATGCGGCACAATTCAAAGAGTGCCGTGCATTCCTATATGGAGCTAAAATAGTGTGTGCCGCATCTTGTATAGCCTCCCCAGGCCTCTGGTTCATATGGCTTAAGTCTTGCCACCACTGATCCTAAAATCACGAAAAAATTCAGGAGTACTCTCAAGCATGTCTCCTTGCCCCCAAAATATAACATGAGAGCAATTCATAGCAGTAATCTTGTTTACATGCCAAATATGCTTGACGCACAGAGATCAACACATCAAACATAGTCATTGAGCTTAAGTCTTGCCGACAAGGAATCTAAATTTACAGAAATATTTATGAGTGCTCTAAAGAGTGTCTCCAAGCTCTTAAAATGTTAATTGAGAGCAGTTCATGGTAGTGTTTTTGTTCACAGGCCGAATATGTTTGGCACCCTGAGATCAACACATCAAGCGTACTTAATCATACTTAGACTTCAAGTCTTGCCGCCACTTAAATGTTGAGATAACGGTGCACGCCGGTACCCGAGTAGCAGAAGACCCTCGCAAACGCGCGAGGGCATCGATTCGAGAAGGGTACATTAATAACAGCGGTAACTAAACGCCCTGTACAGGGCCAGAATGCTGACACATGTTGCCCTGTGTGCAGCCATCCGAGGCCGGGCCGACAAACAAAACAGAGTCCAAACAGATGAGCGGCGCGTGCGAGCGCGGCTCGTATTCCAACATTAAAGTCCAAAAAAACACGAATATTAAAGGGTGCTCTCAAGACAGTTTGATTCCCCTCATTCATGCAATTTATTTACTTTGTTCGAGCCTCAAGGCATACTAGTGAGAAATTAATTGTTTGAAATAAAGGCGGTGTACTTCAGTCAGAAGTAATTGCTTCCCTGGCTGCAGCCACAAAGCCAATATATACTTATTGAGATTCAGGTCAGTTTGCGACCAATTGTTGTGGCTATGCCGTTGAACCCGGTTCGACGTGACATGACCGGTGTGACATCTCAAGTGTTTGGGACAGCGCATTGACATTAATTTGCTAACTACCTGTGTCTATCTTAACATTTGAGTAAACCGATTGCTGGGGATCGTTGGTCAAAAAGAAGTACTCGGTCTGCCGGGCAAAGCCACGGCCCTCACCCCAAGTATAGTGAATGGCCATCACTGGATCATCACTGGATCACTCTGGCTTGTATTTACCACTGTATTTATTGAATCATTTTCTTAGAAATAGATCCCATCAGCTTTGCTCTTATTTGTATGGTAGCTGTGTGCATTTGGTAGCCTCAAAGATTTCCCACAGCTGGGTGCATAAGCAGCATCATGTAAAATGATTTGCAGATAAGCAAGCAATGCTAGGAAACTGATTGGACATCAAAACAGTGTTTTTGATGCCTTCCTACTTTGCCGCTTTGCCATCATGTGATTCCATAACCAAAACAAAGGTTGTAGAATAGATTTGGGCTTTCCCACGATCAGGTACCAAAGCATAGTACATGAAAAGACCTGTAAAGAAGCAGAACATGCCAGGATATTCAGAACAAGTGGCAGGTATGTTTTTCTGTGCCCTCCCATCTGCCGCATTGCCGTCACGTGATCACGTGATCAAAATACGTAAAGTTGTAGGGCGGGTTTCGGACTACATTTTTGTCCTACACCATTTTCTATGAATCTCTCTTGTTAGGCCGTAAAATGCAAAACATTCGAAAAAACGCGACACTTTTTGAATTTTTCAGATCTGAAAAACCTGTTTCTGTCAGTATTAGACCAAGCTCAATGCATGGGTAACAATGAGCATCATATGTTCTCAATGTTTGATGAGTCTGGTCTCTCAACAGTCCAATTTGATTGACTTCCCAATTTGGTCATTCTAGTATCCCAAAAGGGCAATTCCTCTTATTTCATGAACTTCTGGCTATACATTGTGGAATAGATGCTTGGGACAGATTCCAAAGCATCCAAACACATGTCACTTCTGTCTAATATCAATGCCCAGCACTCAATCAGCCCATACAAAGGCTGATTTCAGGCATTGCCTAATTGGGACCACTCATCCTAGCACCCAAAAAGGAAATTCTTCGGATTTCAAGGATTCCTAGGGGTGTGTACATCTACCATTTGGTTTTTTGCATTCTAGAATGTTTGAATGTATCTCTGTGCAGTTTGTAGCCCTTTTCCTTATCTGTATATACCACTATTGGTATGTTTTTCATTGAGACTTTTTTTCTGTGCCACTCCTGTGTAGAATATATCTGTAGGTTGATAAATCACACAAGACAGTGGGTTTTGTTCTACATTCATTCAACAGAGGTCCCTGGATGGCTTGGTTTGCTGTTATACTTGGAAAACAAAGCATTTGATCTCCCATCAAATTGGCTTTCTGAGGGGCCCAGTGGAGGTTCAGGCTCCTATAAAGCATCCAAAAAATTCTTTTCAACCAAGAAACATAGAAATGAGCATCTATATGCATACACCTGATCTGTGTGATGTCATATAATCTCAAATTTCTTGGAGAACATTGGTGTTTCAAACACTGTTATGTCAGTTGTGTACTATGGAGTGGAGTACATAAAACATGTGTAGGGACCCATTGGATAATTCCCAGTCTATAAAATGATTTTTATGGTCTCATATTGAATCAGAATGGGAAGAATGAGATTCACTGATTTCACATCATTTGTCTGATACTGGATGAGGGGTTGAGTTTGAGGGTCTGAAAAGTGAAAAATCGAAATCTCCCCAAAATTCTGAGTCAGAAAGTGTCCAGACTCACAAGAATTGGCCAATTCAGCATCCCAAGTGCCGGGGGTGTATAGGCATTCATATGCACCTTTCAAGTGTCGCGGACTCACCACTCTTTCATACACCCCGGCACTTCAGATGTTGAAATGGCCAATTCTTGTGAGTCTGGACATTTTCTGACTCGGAATTTTGAGGAGATTCCGATTTTCCACTTTCCAGACCCTCAAACTCAACCCCTCATCCAGTATCAGACAAATGATGTGAAATCAGTGAATTTCATTCTCCCCATTCTGATTCAATATGAGACCATAAAAATCATTTTATAGACTGGGAATTATCCAATGGGTCCCTACACATGTTTTATGTACTCCACTCCATAGTACACAACTGACATAACACAGCACACGCACATGTCGTTGACGGGAAGCAGGTTAGGGGAAAAATTAAGCAGCACCCGTGCCTCGCGCGCCGCGCAATATATGTCCCGCTCGATCCTACAATTCGTAAGGCTCTCATTGTACAAAATACTACCGGCCACAGTCATCCTCTGCCCGTACCGAGCAAGCCGTCGATCATTGCTACCAAAATTTATCAAGCTTGTGTCAAGGCGCGTGGGCTTGTTGGTGCTACCGTTGACAACGTGGATAACGGTATAATTTTTACATCCTTCGATCGCTGCAACTGATTCTTGGTGCGGTGTTCCAGCGCCATCGACTTCGCTTCAACTGAAGGGTAAAACACCTGCCCTCTTTTCGCCCGCACTAGCTTCCCGTCGTGTTCGAGAGAAAATAGTTCGCGATATGAAGACCGAAGAGTATCCCAGCGGTCTCAGCACCACCGGTGAGCGCTTGAGCCTTGACTCTATTCGAATAGCCATCTCATTGACTTCGGCTCTTCTTTCCAGGCGCATTTGACATTTACATGAATCATCTCACTAAACCTTATGAATCCAGTTCAGGTTGGCTCGAGCTCTCATCGTCTCAACGTGCACGGGACTCGAGTTCGATCGAGCCCGTCTCGAGCTCACCCTATATTTTCAATCTATGCATTTACAGTGTATTACATGCATACATTGCTACTGGCTCGAGCAGATCGAGCCATCGTCGCCGCCCTGCCTCTCACTGGCTCGAGCCGATCGAGCCATCATCTGATCATCACCGCCCTGCCGAGAGCACTGGCTCGAGCCGATCGAGCCATCATCGCCTGCCTCTCGAGCAGCTCGATCAAACGACCCGATGAACAATCCCCCACCCAAAAATCGAGCTGCTCGAGAGTTGATCCTGTCAATCTCATCAGTGCCGTGAAATCCAAAATCAAAGAAGCAGGTATACCGTGTGCATGAGTAGGGACTCGAGCTGCTCGATCGCACA
>QVIE01001956.1:0-17925 GCA_013387415.1 Panellus pusillus
GTTCCGGCTGCGTTCCGGTTCGACTTGGGCGCCCGTTAAAACGGGCCGTTGTACATGTTTGCGGTGATGCAAAGTAGACGTTCACGCTGAGTCTATAGGAGCTTGGTTTATGCTCCATTTGCCGCTTGCCATCTGTTTGTTTACTTATTCTAGGCTACATAAGTAGACGTATATCTGGCGTTCACTGTCCGAGCCGGTGAGACACTGCATAAATTATGCAGTGTCTCACCGGTCAGGCTGGGCCGGGCCTGAACATCACTATGCAGGCAGCAGCGGCAGCATAATTGCATTCCGTCTGATCAGCGGCAGTTCCTATCCTCTGGTCCCGTTTTAGGTACTAATATTATGTGAATGTAATTTAGACCACTGAGAATATCATCGTGATGGGGAGTTTCCCGCGCAATTCACCTCCCACTTTCTCGGAACCTATCGGCTAAATTCTTTTTCTGTCGCCATCATACAGCATGCACTATTCCTCGGGCCTTTCGTCAAAGCGTTAGCTACGGGTGACGGAACCCGCGGTGAAGTGCGCGCGTAAGCAGAAGTGCACGCGTGTTGTGCGCATCCTGTCAGCCACGGAAATTTACAGTGCCGGTAGTATATCTGTGTCCCTTGCGAGCATTCAGCGTCGCTGCGTCCCCATTTGCAGCGTCTTCTATTCCACCTAAATTGAAATTCCGACCGGGCTCGCCATGTAACTCAGGATCGAGTGCGCCTATCTATTAGAATTTTTGGGCATTTGAGAACGGTTACCGAAATGGACGGTTGTTTGTGTTTATTCCCCGAATGAACACGTACTAGTTGTAGAGAGACTTGAATGATCAGGCATCGAAGGCATTGAACTGACACGCGGCTCGAATGGAAGACAAGTCAGTTGTGAGATGGGTGTGCAGGAAGTACCCGAGCCTTCAGGGAACAATGAGCTTCTTCGCATGGCATCGGGAAAATTATACAGGAGTCCTACCAATCAACTCCGCCATGTCACTTTCACAATCAAACACGGAGGGACTCAGGTAAGTACGTGCGGAAACAGAAGGTGAGCACAGCCCGAGTCCTTCTACGCGATTGTGATCTAACATATGGCGCTTCCCTGTCATCCATCCTGTCGGCAGAATTGATTCCAGCAGTTTGCAATACTAACGCCCGAGGAAATATACAATGGGAGCCTTGTCCAAGGTTTGAGTCAGGTATAAAAGGCACAGCTAGGTTTCAAAACCCCAGTTCGCTCCAGCCACAAAAGATGTTCAACTTCAAGTCTCTTCTCGCCACTACCCGTCGCCCTCGTCTCTACGGTGTCGCTTCCCCGCACAACTTGCAACAGCGCGGTGCTGTATGTGTATTGGTGCCTTGACCACACGCAGTTAATTCAGCTCACTTTGACTCCAGGATGCTAACACCGTTCACTGTCTGCACCGACGTCAACGGGACCAGCGGATGGCATCGCAACCCGGTTGCATCTGACAGCTGTGTCGACCTCAGTCAAGGGGATTCAGCTTCCTTAACAAAGGAGATCTCCCAAGCCAAACCCCGGCGGCTTTATCTGCACCTTCTTCGAGTGAGTGTGGCAAGGAAAGTATCTTGAAAGTATCTGTGGCTCATGCGTACGCACTTCGTCCAGGAATGCCGGCTGCATCGCGTCTGGCACAGGGAATTCCAACACTAACAGCGAGGTCGTTCTTACGCAGGGAGACTGGGATTTCGCCGAAGTGCCGGGGCTTTCTGGAACGGAGGACTTCAATGATCTGACGAGCTCGTTCAGCTGCTCCCCCCTTTGATTGCGAGATTACTAATTCCTGGTGCTCTTTCGAATCGTTTGTACTGGATGGATTTGTTCAGATTCTGGTCTATACATTTGACAATATGAGTGGGTTAACAAACACTTTTGCGTGTTTCAGTAGTCAAACATTGCCAGCCTGGGAGTGTTGATTTGAGAAACAGTGCATACAATCCATGATGCAAGTTGTGCAGTGATATGATGAGATTAGATGTGAACAAACAATCTGAGTAGAGTACGAGTCAGTAGTGCCAATCGAGGAAACAGCGTTCGCATACCCGCCGAGAGCGTGAGACTTGTAAGTGTTGATGTTCGGTCGTTGGTGTGGTCTTTGCCGTGGTGCGGATTCAATGGCAATTGTAGATTAACGTGCTTATTTCACGAGTCTTGAATGATAAGCAGCGAGAGTCAGAGTTCAAGAAAACCACAATAATCAACTCAGTCCAGTTCCCAACCTGCTTAGCGCTGTTGAAAGAGCTAGCCGAGTTCAACCAAACCAGTGTAAGCAGTCACTACGTTCGGGCCGGTTGTCGACACAGTATTTTGCGCTGTCCGAACATTGATCGACCTTAGTCGACCTTTGAAAACACAGGCGGCGGCACGTGTATTTCCCTGTGCCGACAAAGCCTGTGAATGCGGTGAGTAGGGTCGAGTGATAATAAATGCGCCGAGCAACACCTAGTCCACGCCGAGTAGATTGATGGGGTAAAGACAATTCATGTCCTTCACAGCGAGGGAGGACTCCTCTTTTATATCTCGAACATGATGCTTCGAATGGACGGAGACTATGCGTTGAACCGTGGGAACAGCGAACCGTGGGAGCAGTCTGATGACAGTAGATATCCGCATCCGAAACAATCATCGATGGCTGTTCAAAGCGATATCCATCGCATTGAACCGTGGGAACGCTTGTCAATACTTGCTTCCAGCAGCGTCCGCAATGACAAGCAAAGGTCAAGAAGCTAGAAATACAGTTTCAGAGTTAGCGAGACACACAAGTGAAGACGTAGCAAGAAAACAAGACGAGTCGAACGATCCAAAAGACGTGCGGTCAATCAAAGGGGTCATCCAACACCGGCGCGTGATTTTTCCGTTTCATTCCCTTCCTCTGCCTTCGCACTTGTCGAACACCTCCGCCTCCACCTCCGCCTCGGCCTCCTCCATCACCATCACCTCCTCCGCTTCCTCCTCGCGCTCCACGGGTGCTAGCAACGCCCTCGACTTCTCGTTCTCTGTATCCAAAATCGCATGACCCGCGCCCGGCAGGGAACGCCTGCCGGTCCATCAGAGCGCACCACTCGCCCATGAAGTCCTCTGCTTCCTCGCGCTCGGCATCGTCTCGGGGCGTGGCAGCCGCGGCGGCTTTGAGCGCAGCTTTGAACCGTGGGTCGCGCCGTTGCTTGAGGTGCCAGAGCGCGAGGACGTCGTGCGGACCTTTGGAGAGGATCGTTGAGGCTCTGTCCCCTAGTATGGAGGAGTCCGAGCGCTCTCAGTTAGCGGGTGTGCGACCGCGGACGAGGGAGGCGAGGGGTTGAAGTTGCGACTTACAGTCTTCGTTGGTTACGAGCGGGCGGCCGCGGATGACGCAGACGAGCCTCCAGAGGCCGGAAACAAAGTGTGCGAGCTCGAGGACCTGGATCCTCGGAAGCGTGCGAAGAACGCGCTGTTAGAGTTTCAGATGTGAGTTGGTGGATTTACTAGGAAAGGAAAAGGAAAAGAAAAGACAAAATGAACGGAACGCTGTTTCGCGAGAAACGAGGAGGACATGGTGGGAAGAGAAACACGCACATTCGTGCTTCCTCTGTCCTCAACATGCGATAGACACAGAATCTATATGCGGCGGACTTGAAACGGAGGGACTCGGAATCTGACGGGCTGCAAACGCGTCAAACCACGCGTTTGTAGTGAGAAAGGACGCGTACGTTATTTCAGGCGGCGCGCGCGCGAACTTGGTCAGGCTCGGCTTGTTGTATACGCTGCATCAACAAGTCGTCCTCAATCATTTTAAAACGAGTTTCAGGAGCACAAGAGCGCACTCGACATCGCTGCTGAGGTGGAGCAGCCCAAAAAGGCCGCGCTGCAACTCGCACAACATGTGCGCGTTCTGCATCAACAACTTCACGGTACTGCTTGAAAGCCCTTTGACTGCAAGCGCAATCGACCCGTCGCGTTTCTCCTGGCAGCGCGCGAGAAGGAGTGCGTCGCTGAACAGGCTGCCGAGGAAGTTGCGCCCGACGGAGGTGAGGACTTTGCGCCGGTGTGCGATGAAAGCAGCATGCAGCGGGCGAGCGGTGAGGACTGCGGCGCCGAGGTCTGGGAAGGAGGTAAGGGTATTGAGCAGCAGGAAGTGGATGTCTTGCGGGATGGTGGCCAGCGTAGGCATGGAAGCGGGAGGACGTGTACTTACGCGCCCTTACGTAAATGGCGCGTGCAAAGCCGGGGACTGGAGCACGTGACCTTTCAAATCTCTTTCACGTCTCTGCAAGTCAACAACGCCTTCGCGTCAATTTCGACCACAAGCTTCGAGAAACGCCATGTCCCAATTGAATTCGACCCTTTGTATCTGTAAAAAGCCTGCTACAAGCCGGTGTTCAGCTTGCAAGACAGGCGCGTCGCATCTTTGAAGTTTGCACTGTGTCTTTTATCACTTCTGATTCCAACCTCTCAGTCTCTTACTGGTCTCAAGAGTGCCAACGTCGTAAGCATGTCTATTTTCCTTTCAACCCCTTTCGTGACGACTTGCAGGGGACTGGAAGACTCACAAGATCCAATGCCACAAAACCGCTGCCACCTCCTCATCGTGTCCTACTACTCCATCGCCCGTATCCTTACGCCGCGGCTCTCTGACCGAACTGCAGCAGCTTGTCCGCGTTGGAGCAAAGCACAGCATTTACGAGGAAAGCATGCAGTTGGGGCTGGATCCCTCTTTAATTTCTGGAGCGACGTGCGCTCATCTTTGCTTCTTTTATGGATCTTCTTTGACAACCTACTGCCAGAGGAGCGGAGTTCTACGCGGAGAAGGATGGATCTGGGAGCTTTTGGCGTCTTCCCGCGTTGGTAAGGGATAAATGGGAGGCCAAAGCCCAGATCCACAATCGCAAGTCCCAGCGCTTCTGGACAACGTACCTCGCCCCCATCAGGTCACTCCAACCCTCTTGACATTCAAACGAGACTCACGCCCAACACGCAGCATTGGCCGTGAATGGATCGACGTAGTCTTGGACGCCGTTCTACACGTCCGAATCCCGAGCCACGGAAATAGTATGTGGCAAGACCAAGTCAACGCGAACATTCTCGCCGGACTCTTCCCTCACCTCCGGCACTTTACGCACGAGCAGAACACCGCGCTTCTCGACGTCTTTGCCGGCCGCACTTGGTACGACAGCGAGGGCTTCTTCCGACTCATGACAGGCACCACCGTCCTCTTCGCGCATGGGCAGCCGACGTCGGACCTCGTTGACCAGCTCATCCATCGCTGTTTGAGCTGGACGCGGCCGTACGACGAGCTGGACACGCTTCTGTACGGTGTGGCACTCCCGATGCAGAAGTACTGGCCGGACATCGTGGGCACGCGTATTCTTGACCTGTCGCTCGTGATGCTCAGCCCAGGACGCTCGGACGCGCCGCCCGGCGGGCGCACGGTGCCGGGTGACAAGATTCTCGAGGCGCGTTCTCCGTTCGCTTGTGACAGACAAGGTCGATACTAATATGGGCGTTGTAGATCGCCAAGAGCGGCCCCGCGGCATGCAGGCAATTACTCCCTGTCATCACGATGATGTGCCGCTCGAATATGATCTCCCGGCCTGCCGCGCACCTGCTTGCCATCTACGAGTCCTTCGGCATCGCCGTTCGCGGTGACGCCACCTCTTCCTCCAACGTGCTCCCGTGGTTCATGGTTGAATTTATTGGGGAAGACCACAATACGAAACGTTTGCAGCGCCTTTTGCGGGACGAGAGGGACGGGAAGCTCAACGGCGGCTTCGGTATTGTGGGGAGGGATCTCTCGGTGACGGAGCTGAAGGAGCTCAATCGCAAGGCAACGGAACGGTTGGGTAATCCGACGCCGCTGTGATCTTTCTTTTACTGGGAAGTTGCCATCGAAATCAGGATGCGTGTACTCAACAGTTATAGTCTTGAATCCTGATAAAGTTGCAAGCACTAGAAGCGTGACTGTCCACGCTGTAGCTCTAGATCTATAGTCCAGGTTTTACATTTCACTGGCGGCGGGCGTGATGCAGTGCTTATGAATTAATTAGCGTAGACACACGCTTTCCCTGAGGTCTCAGGCCGCTTGGGCAGCTCCTCAATCACGAAGTTCGGGAGGTACTACGTCCATCCATGCCAACTACTGTACTATCACGACCGTAAGTTCAGTGTCGCCCATCTGGGGCTCATTAATCGGCCATCACATCAAATTGCCAAACATAGAAGCCTCGCAGGGCTCGGCAGCTGCCGGATCACGGAAAAGCTGCAAGATTTACCGTTTCCGACCTAAAACATTCGCTCGACACCGTCATCAGTGTGAATTGAGTTCACTTCACAGCTCACCGTCACCCGTCATTTGAAGTTCCGGTCTCAATAGTACCGCATTTCAAGGGGTACGTGCTTGCCGTCAGTTCCGAGGCACCGCTACACCGATTAGCATCTCTTCACACGGTTCGAATCAAAGTTGAAACATTGAAGTTGCACATGTAGTTTGTATTTCCGCGATTGCTCTCTCGACAAGGCGACATTTGCGCAAACTTTCTAAGATCGCCGAGCTACTACGGCACTACCGGAGCAGACATGCACCCCGTACGAAGTCAATTGGAATTTTGGAAACCGTAAACAGCAGCAGGCTGCCGGGTGAAAAAGATGGTTCAACGTCGCCGATTAGTACATGCATTTTACACAAATCAATGCCATTGTCTGTTCTCTGGATTAGCAATGAAACGGAAGGAGGCTTGACAGCGGTGATAACGTGAACTACCGATGCCTAATAAGTAAGCAGGCGAGTCTTGAAACCTGAAGTGTGATTGACCGCTGGACGAGGTCAGTGGATCAACAGTGCTTTACATAATATAAAGTACCAGTCCTCGAGTCATCGTATCATTCCTATTTTTACACGTACCGCGGACAGCCAGAGGGAAGCCGTCTTCCTCGTCGCCGGTCGGTATAGCGTTGGTCCAAATGTTGTACCGCAAGTTCACCATTGTATCTACATCCTCTTTTGATTGCGCTGAGCTTTAGGCCAATGCTGGCCCTCCAATTTTCAAGGATCTGCCTTTCAGGCGCGTTTCTTCTCCGCTCCTACGCACAATTTCGGTGATCACGGATAGACTCTGTTTGAATCCATACGGACTGAGTCACAACACAGCCCTCGATGTATTGTGAGAGGATTCGAAATTACATGGCGCAGACCGGGTGACCGATATCCTTCTCAGACGTTTCCGCTCATATGGGAGGGAAGCATGGTCGATAGAGCGGTTGGCCAGCCTGAGCCCGGCGCCAGGCACACCCGTCAAAATGACGGGACATGGACGGGCACGGTCCGTCGCACGACGGTCATCATCTTGGCTTTCCGGATTGCTGATTACACTTACCAATTACAACTCGAACTTGAAGTCTTCTTGAACTTGAAGTGTATTATGCATCAAAGTCGAAGCGGTGCAGGCAAAAGCTAAAATGACGCCGAGATTAATGAGTTGGAGCTCATTTTCAGCACCCGTCACTGCCCGTCGACGGCCGTTTTCGACGGGAACGGCCGTCGAAACCGCAGCCGAAAGGCGCGACGGAACACCCGGCACGGGATCCCGTCGAACCGGCACGACGGGCACGGCCAATAGCCGAGTCATGCACAGCCGATCTGACGGGGGCGGTTCAAAGGCGCATTGTCCTCCGAGTCCCAGTCCCAAGATTTTTGAACTTTGCGCACGTGAGGCCAACACAAGAACAATAAATTGTGCCGGTGCCACCTGTGCAAGCGCCCCATCTTCCCTTCAAACCACAAGCATCCATGGATAGCGCTAGCCCCATCAGCATCTTGCCCTCCGAAATACTCAGCACGATATTCGGACTCACAGAAATATTCCCGCCCGCAACAGCATATGTCACCCCTGTGGTGTTGTCGCACGTCTGCCGCCAATGGCGCTCCGCTGCGCTGGACGACACGTCTCTCTGGCTCAACTTCTGTGTGCGGAGCAAGGACACTAAACACACGCCCTTCCTCCTGTCCTACTGGAGCGTTCCAAAGGACGACCTATCAACGTTGCGATGGATTTTTCAGATCTAATATGGAAGCCCGCGTTGAATTTCGAGAGCTTGTTGTACCGCCTGCTGAAGATCGTCGTCGAACAGATTCCACGAGCGCGTCGCCTGTATATCCGTACGCAACCGCGTTTGTGGCCGTGGATTCTCGTGGCGTTTGCCACCCAGAAATACGACATTCTCACCGTACTCGACCTCGAGGCTGTCACCCAGATCCCCGTCGCTTCGCAAGACGCCGAACCGATGCAATTTCCAGTGGTGCTACTATCGCTAGCATCGCAGGAGATTTGATTGTGAACCCACACCCTGCACCGACCTCGACAACGCCACTCGTATTCCCTTTCCCGAAAAACCACCGCCGCCTCCGCCGCCTGCGACTCGTCGGGATCTCCATCGGCACTATCCCCCTCCTTCCCTCGAACTCATCCGCCTCGGTGGCAACATCCCGCTGCACATAATTCTCGGCGAGGACGGTCGGCGTCTCACGCGTTGGCTTCTCAACAGCGCATCTGCCCTCATTCTGGAAGACATGCCGATCCCCGCTATGCCCTCGTATGTCCCTCAGCCGGTCGCCTCCCGCGTCCCCATATCGCGCATCCGAACACTCGCCCTTCGAAGGCTGCGCGGCAGCGTGCGGGACACCCCCGGCATCGACGGTTTGTACGAGCACGACTGCCGGCCGTTCTTCGACGCGCTGTACACGCCCCGCGCGCGTTGTCTCCAAATTGACCGTTGGGACCTCCAAGGGCGCGCCTGGGCGGACTTTCTCGATTGGCTGCCTGAGGAGGTGCGGTTCCCCGAGGTTTCGGACCTCCGGATCTTCGGCATGCATTTCAACGGGATGGATTACGAGGAGCTTGCATTCTTCTTGGACGCGTTCCCCTATCTCAGACACCTTAGAATTGAGGATTGTTTGCCTGGGACGTGGGAGGCTGCGGTAGAGACGCTGGAAATGTTCCCTGATGTATGTTCGCGCTTGCGCAGTGTGCGGTTGAACGATACCTGGGTGATCAGAAGAGGTGATCCGTTCCCGTTCCGTGGCGTAGAGTATTGAACTTGTTTTTTCTTACCCTGGAATGGATTCACTTTGTAACTTTGAGGCCGTGAAGTTTTCGAATTATGTCCTACGGCGCACTGTGATTTTATGAGGGGAGTCCGAGATATTCAATTAATGTCGTTGACATGCCGGTTCAAGCGCAATCATGATGCGGATCACCTTATTGAGCTCCGCCACCCGGTGACCAGTTTCATCGAAATTTCATCTCTTGCTCCCTGAGTCCCTACCAGCGCCACCCCTCGCTTTCTTCGCTTGTGCTGTATGTTTAACGAGGCGGGTCTTTGGTCCCCGTCTTTCCACTTCAGACAAGGAGTTTGAGAATGACATCCGCCGGGCCACGCACCCGCCTGAGCGTCCATGTCCTGCACATCCGAGTCATCGATTCGCACACTCCGCAATATTCTGAGTGCCGAAATTCAATGGTAGAGGTCCGAGGAGGGTACGAATTCGAAACTTTCGATTTGTAACGGCTCACGTTGGTTCATCGTTTCTCTAGCAACGCAACGGCACCACCCCACACATGGCTTGCATGTGCTGCAATCACTTCTTGCCCATCCTGGGGCTATGTAACGGCGGCGGTACTGCTAAATACATGCCCGTTCTTGGTCGAACGACATGGCTCCACGCGCGGTTTCGTTATCCAACGTGGTTCTCGCCATCTACATAAATCGTCGAATGCCGTAGCTCTGTTTCCAGATTCCCCTCCCTCTCCGCGTCTCTCATCGATGCTGGCATTCTCTTGCGCCCTCCTTCTCTCCACTCTTTTCCTGTCCGTAAAGGGCCAGTGCGGTGATAACGGCGACGCTGTACTTCTCTTCCCTGCTCACCTATCTTTTCGCCCCGCTAACAGCTTCCCGCGTTTCAGGAACTTGGTTGGGGCTCCCAAGTCGACGCCGACAACACTCAAGAAAACCCGCGCACTGTACTGGGCTTCAGCAAATCCGGGCCTTTCGACGCTGAGGGGAATCCGATTCTCAGTGTCGTCGCCACCAACGCCGGCTTCAACTCGGATTACTACGCGTTCACTGCATTCATTTGCGGGCAGGCGAACCCGGACTCGTACCCGCAGACAACATGGGGGTGCGATCCTCATCCCATTCCTCTTTCTCTCCGCTGATGGTACTTACGCTCACCGATCAGGTCGATTATCAGCGCTAGCACGGATGTCAACGGCGTAGTCCAGCAGTGCCTAACTGTCTCCGCGCTCAACGCGACGAATGCCACCATCTCGCTTCAACCTTGCGTGTACGTCGGCCGCCCGTCTTCTCTTGTTTGCCCACTTTGTGAACATCCGCACCGCAGAAACGCCGTCACCGCGCCCCCCGTCGCATCGCAGACCTTCGAATGGATCGGGACGGACTACATCACATACGGGTGGGCGTTCATCGGCGGGCAGGGACCCCTCCCACTCAGCCCGAGCGCGAGCACGGACTACGTCCCGTCCATCGTCAATGCTTCCGGCTCCACGTTGGCTGTGGGCTCGTACGTGCGCCTCGACTACGTGCCAGGCGGATTGCCGCCGTCGACGGGGTCGGAGACGGGGCTGATTCTGGAGTTGGGCGATGATTGAGCCGTAATGCTGCATATGTACGTACGTGTCCAGCACGGAGCCCCAGATTATAGGTCGAGTAGATGCCGTGTATACCCGATTCACGCTGACTTACATGCTCTCGGACAACACTCCATGGATTGACTCTCAATTGGATGCTATACACCAGCGACCTGGGGCGCTCTCCGATCGTCCTTACACTCTCATCCAGCGGAAGTCAGACTCGACCTTAGTAAATGCGCAGGATAGAACGTCTCGCGCCAGAATCTCCTTCGTCCTAGGATTTCGCCTCGCCCGGTTCGATTCATACGATCCTCTTCTGTCTCTTATTTCTTCCCCTTCCTCTTATCCTCGCACGCAGCACTGCCTAGCAGCCCTCGAGCTTGCCAACGTAGGAAAGCAAAGCAAAGCGATGAATTATCCTATATACCTATGATACAGATTGTCCGTCCGTCCTCCAGCTCCGTTTTAAGGTCAGTCTTAGCGTTAGTACTCAGACCTGATCACACCGGCAGCGGGTGTGCCTGCCCATATGCCAATCAGTACTCAATGGGAGAAGGGAGGACGAAAAGAGAGGAAAACGCACCTCAATATTACACACCACGCCATCCGTCTCAGTGTTAATACTCCGTGAACTCAGACCTGATCACCGGGTCGAACACCGGCAGCGGGTGTGCCTGCCCATATTAACCTCAATCAGCACGGGACAATGGAAAGGAGGCCGAAAGGGGCGGACGAAACGCACCTCGGTATTGAACACCACGCGCTCCAGATCCAGTACGCTCTCGTCCGCGAAGGTGAGGTAGAGGTATTTCAGCGTCTCGCTCTGCAACGTCGTTCGTCAGCGCCGATATGCATTCGAGTCGGAGGACGCACCAGGAAGAACGTCTCCTGCTTGTCCTCATAGCTGACCGGCGTGCTGTCGACGTCGAGGACGGTCGCGTACCCGCCGCCGGGAAGCCGGCAGTGCCGCTCGATGGCGGAGAAGAGGTCCCAGGCGTAGGCGCGGTAGCGCGGGTCGCCCGTGAGGCGGTAGGCGAGGAAGAGGGATTCGGAGATTTCGGGGCTACACATGCGAGCGTCAGCGGGCGCTTCTGGTTGTGGGGATGGGAAGGGAGGAGGTGGGGAAGGAGAGGCGCACCGGAGCATATACCGCGCGTCGTACGGCGGAGAGCCTTGTCGTCTGGCGTTGTCAAGTTCGGCGTCAGCTCATGCCCGAAGGAAGGCGAGAACAGCACGCACCCGTGATCCTTGATGTACCACCACCGCCCGTCTTCGCCCTCGCCCTCCTCCGCGTTGCGGAAGTTGAAGCCCTCAGGCGCCAGCCCGCTGGTTAGCGCGCGTCAGCATTGGTGCCTCCTCGGACGGACGGATACGAATACGAAGAAGCAAAGGAGAGAAAGGAAAGAGGAAGAACAAGTGCCGTAGCGACGGAATTGGAGAAAGGAGTAAAGGAGAGAAAGGAAGAGAATCAAAGATGAAACGCCAATGAAAAAAAGCAAAACAAAACTCACGTCTTCGTCCGCAGCGTACTCACACACCCCTCCAACACCTTCCTCCCCGCGTCCCAGTCCCGCCAGCCCTCCGGCGTCAGCTCCTCCCTCCTCGGCGGCCGGCCCACCCCTCGTCCGTGGCCGCGAGAGGACTCGGCCCGGTGCGCGGTGGTGGCGCCCAGCATGAGCGAGCCGGCGAGGAAGCACGACAGGTGCTCTTGTTTGTTTTGCGGGACCCACGCCCTGTGTCGCGTGCCGCGTCAGCGTCCGCTTGCCGTGCCGTATAACAGAAGAAAAGAAGGGAAGGGAAGGGAGAAAAGGGAGGAGAGGTAAGTACGCACTCGACCCACTCGCCCGTCCCCTCTCAGCTCCGGGCAGCAATTCGGCGATGTACGCCAGGTCCTCCTCGCCCGGGGAGGAAGACCGGACGAGCTTGACGAGGTGCGCGCGCACGGCGCGCATGGCGGTGGTGTACATGTCGCGGTAGGCTGGTTCTGTTTCGTTCTACGGCGGCGGTCAGGTTTGGTTAGTCAGAGGCAGGAGGAGAAGTGTACTGTTTGAAGATATTGTTTTCTGTACTCCAGAATAAGGAAAGAGAAGAGAAACGAAGGCGGGCAGAGATGGGACGCACAATAGATACTCGTAATATGAATCTCCATTACTCCCCATCCGAATCGTCGAACGCGTGAATTCTGCCCGGCCATTCACGTCTATCGGCGCCAGCCCCTCTTTGCTCTGATCGCCCTTCGGCTCCGCGGACCACAGAGAGAGCATGCTCTTCGCGACGGAGCGCATCACTCGTTCTACGGGGCGCCAAAATTGCTCTCCTCGGCTCACACCGCCCGAAGAAGCGATGAGGTGCGCGAGGTACCGAAATTCCAGCTGCAGCGTCGTGAATTCCGCAATGGTCGCATGCCCAGCGCCGGCGCCCCTACTGGAGGCAGCGAGGTTGACGTGTGGCGCAGGGACGGAGTACTGCAGCGCGGGTAGAATGCGCGCGCCGAGGTCGGTGGCGAGCGTGAGGTACAGCGGGTCGCCACCGGAAAGGTGGTGTGCGGAGAGGAGGCCGCCGAGAACGCGGATTGTCGTCTGCGCCGCGCCGTACTTACTTGTACCGAGAAACACAGAGAAGCGGCACACGCACCTCGAACGTGCTGAAATAACCGTTCCTGTCGAAACTCAGCTCCGTCTCCACCCACCTGCGCGCCCGCGCGTACTCGGCGTCGAGACCCATGAGAAGCATAGTATCGAGCGCGTCGACGACGGTGTACCCGATGCCGCCGCCCGACCCGAGGTTCGACCCGCGGTGCGAGATAGGGTGGTATTCGTCGTAGCCGAGGGCGTCGGTTTCTGGTTTTTGACTATGTTAGAATACAAGAAAGGAGAAGTGCGCGTACCGTACGCGGACCATGCGTGCTGCGTTGGTCAGCAGCGTTGCAGAGAATTGTATGAAAACGCACTCGGAACGCTTCAACCACCGCGTCCCTCTTCCTCACATCCGCTGTCAACCTCGTTCTCTCCCCAGGCACATGCAGCCCTGCCAACCCCGGCAGTGGCAGTGGCGGCGGCGGCGGCGGCGGACGGTCGCGGTATCGTTCAGGGCTCAAGTCGAGGCTGTGGTCGAGCGAGAAGGGGTCCGCGTGGTTGAAGTACTTCAAGTTGCCAGCAGTGTAAAATGTAAGGTACCAACGCCAAAGGTACGATACTTACCAGATGAACGGAAACAGCGAGGACTGAGAGGAGGACGAGGTATTGCAACGTCGTCCGTCGTCGTGGCATGCCGGTGCTAGTGAAGATCGCGTGTGCCACGTAACGCCGTTCGGCCCTCGGGACGGTATCAGCAGCCTCGGACAGACCTTCCTTTTTGGTCATTACTGACCGCACTTTCTGTTTCTATGCAATTATTAGTCTGATAGCAATCACGGTACCCTTGTTTGGCTACCGACTAACTTTCACGTCGTGTGTTGTGGGATGGAACACGTGTCAACAAATCTGAAAATATTCGGGTGAATGGAGGGTCCAAAAAAGCCTTTGGCACTCCCTGATTACTAAGCATTTTATTCACTAGTCACGTAGATATGAGAAGACAAAGATCGGCAGATTAGGTAATCAGAACGAAAGGCCGTTGCTTTCTGAGCCATAGACGGGGCATATTGCTTCACTTTGGCAGAGTGAAATCATCCTTATATGCACTACTGTACCATTACGATCAATTCGAATGATGATTTGGTGTGACAACGCCATACGAATGTACCCATTCGTTAGTCTCTCCGAGTCGTAGACAGACGCTACAAACACAAGTCGCTCGTACCTCACTGTGTTGTAGTCTGTTGGTTACCTTGATCAAATGATCGCTGGCCTCCCTTATTACAAATTGGCGGCACGTGTACATCATGTGCTCATATTCTCGACGCGACATTGACGCGTCTACTAGCTCGTTCGTGTATGTTTCACGCGTCAAAAGCCTCAAATAGTCCCACAACTTTCCTGCAATTGCAAAGTCTTGGTGTCTGGAATCTGGATTGAAGAGGAGAGAAGTATACAGGGCCTACATCATATTCAGCTTGTTTCGCTGATGCCCCGAGCCGTTGATGAGTCTGCGCGAAACTATAACTATTCACAATGATTCCGTTCAGAAAGTCGATCGGAACAGTATAAGACTGTACTGATTTAACTCTCCACACGAGCTCGTAGCGAGTGATTCCCTCAGTAGATGCCGCCGAGTATAAGTCCCTAGTACAGGGCCTCGAAGAGGTTGTAGGGAAGGCTATTATCTCAGAAGAGCGTTCAAAAGAGTAGTGTTGCGAATAATACCCTTGGAATGACCAAGTAATACGATTCTAAAGCTTTTGTATTCGATTTAGAGCTTCTCAGCTGTATTCCACACAAATGTACGATAGATAGACCGGAGCAAACGGCTCAACAGCAATTTATAAGACTGATAGTCTTGGGAATGCGACCCAAATCAAGCTTCCAACAAAAACACGCTCGGAATGGTATAACAACGTCTAAATTCGACGCGACCGATACAACACGGATTTGTACGCTTTGTTCCCGAGTGCCGTTCGATAGGAATCCCTAAGATTCGTTTATTCCAAGCTCAATCTCACAATTTCCAACAGTAGCAAGTAAAAGTTTGATATTCACTATTCAACTGATAGTAGAACGTCGAAACCCCAAATACTCTTATTCCGAATCGTAGCGTTTTATGGCTACTAGCTCACGGAATGGCTCAGTTCTCTCCCCGAAGGATCGATCTGCACCCAAAGTATTCGCTGGTTATTTCGAGATAATCTACACTACTTATACATGTTCGGAATAATATTTAGCAACATAGGAGCAATAGCTATTATTAAAAGTCCGCCAAGCCGCTCTGGAATTCGGTATGTAGTCGTTCCAATTGGTTGTTGAGGCGGTCACGCCATTATTATGTGCTTGAGGTGAAATTCCAACGCCCGGTCAACGAAACTCCGACACTAGGGGTGTCTTGGCTTGTTGAACCCTCCGATGGAATGTCGATTTCCTTGGTTTGTAGGCCTCTCCCGTAAGCTAAAAGGCTAGTACTGTGTTGTACGAGTCCGTAGCAACAGGGAGATACCCATATTGTGTAGGTTCCGAGGTTGAACCACGAAGATATGCTCCGGAAGGTCGGTCGTGATTAGACTCCCAGACTCGAGTCTAGTGATCTGATCATGATTCCCTTCGGAATAGACGTCGGAACACAGCGGAAGCCATGCCGATCGTATTCGTTGTGTTTCTAATAACGTAGGTGCCCAGGTAGAATGCATGTCTGGTTGGAACCAGCCTGTAGAGTGTCCTTCCGAAGGATCCGACTCTTGGAAGCTGTAATTCCCATGGGTATAATAGACTAGCACATCTCCTACATGTTTCGGAGCGAGGCAGGCAACCATATCCGGGGCTTATTCCTTCAACAGTCCGTTACTCAGCGCATCACGGTCCAACTAGCTGCCTCTGGGCTCAGCACTAGTCCTTATTCCGAGTATGATTCGCATGGGAACGGGTTCGGGAATCGCGAAAAATAGTGTTTTCTCCCTATGGTCATTTCCTAGCTTATCACCGTTATGAAGAATCATCGAGATTTAGGAAGAATAGACTATCTCAAAGTACAGGCAAGTGTGCATACATAATAAAAGCACGACCTTCTCATCAGCTGTACACGGAAGGGAAATGACCACAGCTTAAGCAAGCCGTGCGTGCCGTGGCGAGGAGGCAGGGTGTACGAGGGGCTGTTGGATGTGCAACCATACACAAGCGGGACGAGAGCCGCACATCTGTGTCCGCGAGAGAGGTGGAAGCAAAGGGTCAAGCAGCCAAGAAGGCGGTGATGAGTCTCCGCGCGAGGGAGAATAAGCCATGCCTAACGGCGTGGAACGACCGGATGGCCAGCGATAAGAACCTAATCTGTGAATCAGCACGGTTCTAAAGAGTTTTGGGGTATATGTAGTGCATCGACACACCAAGTGCCCAAACTCATCAAGATCCCTCTTCTCCCGACTCCTCCAGTCTTGCAGGCTGTACATACCCACAGAGAATGTCCAGATAGACTTGTCTGGGTGCCATAAGTACCAGGACAATATTAATGTTCCCATCCGGCCTGAATACACATCGATACAAGTGTGCTGGCAGTGCTGCGGACACCGGATAGAGCTTGTTCTCCAGCCAGGGAAGCTTCGTATTGCGGGTATTAGAGGGTTGGATTCCAGTCACGGTGATACTTTGCAGCTGTAGTGTGATGCCTCGGTGCATCCGACGTTCGAGGGCTTCGGGACGAGAGTGAAGTCGAGGGAGAAGGGCGAGAGGAAGGGAGCGGCCGGCAAGGCGCTCACCACGGGTCGGTAGAGCTGCCGTTGAGGCGCTCATCCTGCTACGAGGAGGAGTGCTGCCGTGGAGGCGCACATACCGAGAGATGGGGGTGCAGCAAGGAGAGCGCACGCCCAAAGGAGGCCGAAGCCTTAGGAGGAGGGGTAGACGTCCCTCCAACGCCTTAGGGGTGAACACCGTCCCGTAAACGGCGACGGCCGTAAATTTCTGATGCCGATGATAAGCTAGGAAAATGACCATAGGGAGAAAACACTATTTTTCGGCGATTCCCGAACCCATTCCCATGCGAATCATACTCGGAATAAGGACTAGTGCTGAGCCCAGAGGCAGCTAGTTGGACCGTGATGCGCTGAGTAACGGACTGTTGAAGGAATAAGCCCGGATTATGGTTGCCTGCCTCGCTCCGAACATGTAGGAGATGTGCTAGTCTATATACCCATGGGATTACAGCTTCCAAGAGTCGGATCCTTCGGAAGGACACTCCACAGGCTGGTTCCAACCAGACATGCATTCTACCTGGGCCCTACGTTATTAGAAACACAACGATACGATCGGCATGGCTTCCGCTGTGTTCCGATGTCTATTCCGAGGGAATCATGATCAGATCACTAGACTCGGGTCTGGGAGTCTAATCACGGCCGACCTTCCGAGCATATCTTCGTGGTTCAACTCGGAACCTACACAATATGGGTGTCTCCCTGTTGCTACGGACTCGTACAACACAGTACTAGCCTTTTAGCTTACGGAGAGGCCTACAAACCAAGGAAATCGACATTCCATCGGAGGGTTCAACAAGCCAAGACACCCCTAGGTCGGAGTTTCGTTGACCGGGCGTTGGAATTCACCTCAAGCACATAATAATGGCGTGACCGCCTCAACAAACCAATCGGAACGACTACATACCAAATTCCAGAGCGGCTTGGCGGACTTAATAATAGCTATTGCTCCTATGTTGCTAAATTAT
>QVIE01001961.1:0-48927 GCA_013387415.1 Panellus pusillus
AATGAAGGTGGAGCGCGGCGCCAAACCCGTAAGATTAAGCTTTTAAAATTAGAAACAAGGCCAGAGGTTTCGCTTAGGGTAGGCCCTCGAACCAGGACAACAGTGGCGACCTGACCCCTCAAGGCCTCAAGAGCCCTCTACTAGCCCCAAGCACAGTTTTGAAAATGGCTGTACATATACTTCATGTTCAGATCTTTCAGAGCTCGAGGTGATTGATTGCCGGACCTTTGATGTCGTCCACCGCAATGGTGGCAGAGCCGCCCCAAGCCCGCCCAAGCCCGGGGCAAGCACAAGTCTCGCTGGCTCATGCCCGTGCCGTCCGAGAGTCGAGACAAGCCTCGACGCTTACGACAGGACAGATCCTTCATGTCTGCGCAAGCCGTATCTCTCCGGAGCATTCCTGACTGGCTGTAGGGCATTCAATGTGCTGCTCAAGATTCTCGGCTCTCTACCCTCTCGCATTGGTGGCTGCCAGTTCAAATTGACGCCAGAGGAGCACAGACTGTCTCTTCATCTGCTCAATATAGTCGAGCCCTTCGTTGGGCTCGCGCCTTCCCGCCGCACTATCACGCGTCAACCGACAGAAATTCTCGACTCCATCGCGTTCCATGTCGATTCCAAACGCGACTTGTTGTCCCTCGCGTTATCTTGCCAGCGCATGCACGATATCGTCTTTCCCAGGCACTTCCACTACCGCCACATTCGTTGCAAGGTCAGTTCACTGAGCGTCTGGAACCACCTGATCGTCCACCGCTCGCTCGCGCGGAATGTGCGGCGCCTCGAGATCTTGGACGAGCGCGCCGCGAGTACGGAGCTTCTCGTGCCAAATGACATTCTCACCACCGACACGGACATGGATTCGACGGACGACGAGCTTGGGATGCATCTGAAGCAGGAGCGCTTTCTTATTGGCGCGTTGGGCAAAATGACGAGTCTCACCAGTTTCACATGGTCTTGCAATCACTCGCCGATCAGCATCGACAACGTCTGGCCTACCCTTCTTAAATGCAACAGCCTGCGGGAGGTGGACATCAGCGATAACTTAGCGTTTTCGAACGCTGAAATCGAGGAGTCTGAGACCAGCTCGAGCAAGACGCATCGCGCTGTTGTGGTTGATATTTTCTTCGAACTCTTGAACCAAGCTGAATGTATCTTCCAGCTTCCGCATCTCAAGACTGTTGCAGTGCGATCGACTAAACATGCGTATGGGTCCAAGAAACATCCGGTGCTTACACGCATCGGCGGCATGCTAGCCCATTGCCCCAATCTTGAGGTAGGTGCTGACGGTTCAGCTGCGGCCATCTCACTCATCATGCATAGGCGCTAGAAATAGCCTACGCGCAAGCCCGCAGCGTCCCCGCCACCCACCCCACAGCAGACGAGCTGCTCCTATACAGCCGCTTCCCCCGGCTCACCTCCCTCGCGCTAACCAACCTCCGCTGCGCCATCCCCGACGCGCCCGCGGCATTCTTGACAACCCACACACAAATAACGCACCTCCGCCTCGACCTCGGCTCCGCAGCGCGCCTCGACCTGCCGCCCAACGCGCTCCCCCACCTGCGCGAGCTCCACTGCAGCCGCGACGTGGCCACCGCGGTCCTCTCGTGCCCAGCGGATAGCCCGCGCCCGCTGGAGACCCTCACGGGAATGCGCCTCGCGGGGCCGGGCGCTAGTGCGGACCAGCTGTTCCTCGGGAGCCTGCGGCGGTATGGCGCCCGCGTGCGCCGCGTCGAGCTCGCGGGCTGGAGCGAGCTAGAGGACATTCGGCGCCTCGCGGAGGCCGCGCCGCACCTCGTGTGGCTCGACGTCGGGAAGAAGGCCGCCGCCGGCGGGGCGGGGGCAGGCACGTCGTCGCTCCGCGGCCCGCCGGTGAGCAACGCCGCGGAGTGGGCACAATTGCTCGCGGGGATGCCTGAGCTCGCGACATTCCACGGCGTGCGATTCTTCTATGAGGTGTCGGCGGGGGCGACGGCGGGTGGCCATGGGGGGACGCTGGCGGACCGGAGTCGGGTGCGCAAGAACGACGAGGTGGCGGGGGTGCTTGCGTGGAAGTGTGCGAAGCTGAGGAGGGTGGACCATTGGGAGGAGGGCGGAGGGAAGGTCATAGTGTTGGTCAGGGATGAGGAGAGGGAGCGCGGTGCGGAAAAGGTGAGATGGGAGGTCAGGCGTGTCAAGACCTAGGACCAAGCGAAGGACATATCGGTAAATATGCATCTTTATCTCTCTTCTTTGACACAGATTAGCATTATGCAGTACCCTCTACAAGTATACCTCAACGTAGCCTGTTGTAGACAGACACTCCAAAAAATAGCACATAACTCGTCGCAATCTTTTACACTTTTGATCTCGGTCCACCGGGCACGTGTGACGCGACTATATGTATGTAATACAATCGGTGGCGCTTTCGCATGAATGAGCCGTCGCCGCGGTGACGGTACTCTCGCGTATAGAAATCCTCTGAGTTCCGGCCGTCATGTCAACATTACCAGACATTCTCGTCCTCGGGGCAACAGGTAGAAGAATTCCTTCTCCAACTTCAACCACATCCTGAACGGAGCGCATCGAAGGGTTCACCGGCCGTCTCGTCGCGAAATATCTGACTGAAGATCACCGAGATGCTTCTGCTTTCACACTAACGCTCGCGGCTCGCTCCAAGTCTCGGCTCGATGCTCTCGCATCTGAATTGGAGCTCGGGAGCACCGCACGCCTCCTCGTTGTCGATGTTACGAAGCCAGAGCAGGTCGAGGCTGCCGTAGCAGACCGGACCGTTGTGCTGAACGCCGTTGGGCCGTTTTGGACCTGGGGGACCCCTGTCGTGGAGTCAGCCCTTTCTTTCCTTTGCAATACGTCACCCTTGTTGAGTATTCTGATGAAACCAGGGCTTGCGTCAAGGAAGGCATCCACTGTAAGGACGGAGTTGTGGAATCAAAACGTCACTCATCGTTGGCCAGATGTTGACCTCACGGGCGAAACACCCTGGATCAAGAAAATCATAACGAGGTCTCTGAGACTTGTCTTGTCTTACGGCGGCGGTGTGCTGAAGGAGGTTTCACAGATTTCACTACGCTGCGACTAAAAATAGGACCATGATCATCCCTTCATGCGCCTTCGACTCCGTGCCCGCTGACATCACCACGTACATTTCCAGTAAAGCCCTCCGCGACAAGGCGGGCGGCCCGGTGGACATCGCCTCTTCGATAACCGCGTATTCGTTGCGAGGGGGATTTTCCGGAGGCACGATTGCAACAGGTATCACAGAAATCGAGCAAATCCCTGCCGAAGACAAGAACATGGCGAAGCAGGACTGGGCTCTCAGCCCCGGTAGCCTCCGCTCATCGCTATGGGAATGATGCAGAGCTGATAAATCATCCTATTCAGTCGTTGGTGCTCCGTCACCCAAGCCGCGTCTGGTGTACCGCATCACCCGCCCAGACACAGGCAAAAAGCTCGTCGGCTCGTTCTTTTTCATGCTACCATCCAACCGCGCACTGGTGCAGCGCTCCTGCGGCCTCTTCGAGGAGGCCGCGCGAGACGACCCTACGCACTTGCGGTACGGCCCCTCGTTTACGTACGACGAGCTCTTCGTCACTGGCGGGTCAGTGCGTGCGCTGTTCGTGTCGTTCGCTATGGCCGTGGGGCTCGGTGCCATGCTCATTTCTCCCGTTCGTTGGCGTGCATATATTTCTACGAATTACACCAATCTGCTAACAGGTGCGATGGCTGTTGAAGAAGTTTGTTTTGCCTAAAGCTGGACAGGGTCCGTCGGATTAGTGAGTCGTCCCTGGATCCTTTGCGATACGCTCAAACCGAGATATACAAGTATACTGAAACATGGGCGGATGAAAATTACGAACGTCACCACAGCCGCAGCGTCTTCCTCGCGCTCGAGCCCGCTTCAAGTAAAAACCGTTATGACTGGGACGGGAGACCCTGGGTATTCCCTGGCTGCTGGTACGCTTCTCTCTACTGCCTACATAGCTCGCTCGCTCACGGAGACACAACCCAGTCATGATAGCCGAAGGGGCGCTGGCGATAGCACTCAACAAAGATGCTTTGCCGGCCCTGGCACACCGCGGAGGGGTGCTGACGCCCGCAACGGCGCTGGGGGATGTGCTCGTTGAGCGTTTGAAGGGGAGCGGCAGGATCACATTCGAGAGTAACGTCGTTTCTGCGCGGGGTCACGAAGGGAAGAAGACTGTTTGAGCTACAGGGCTTTTCCGGTATGATATACACGTATATTCGTCTGCTATCCACACGCTTCCAGCTAGTCAGCGGTGTAAATATCCAGTGCTCTCCCCGGAATGTTTTATGTGGCTTCCAGGAATGGTTAACAAACATGGCTTCTCTCCCTCACATTTATTGTCCTGAGTCTCGACACTCGCTCAGGGAATACATATGCGAGATAGTGAACCAAGATTGGCCCCGTGAGACATTGTGTGCTTTGTACAGTCTGGGCCGGCCACGGATGATCGTCGTCTGTATCTTTCCCAGAAGAACTTGGCGCGGTTGTGGCGCCGGTGAAATAACACCAGCGAGTAGTATAAGATGCTGGGCGAGACAAGTACTGAACTCGTTGAGAGAGCGATTGGCGGTTTCCTGAGGTGGGGGATCATGAAGAAGCTGAGTCGTTGTCGTGTGGGGTCGTTAGACGGCTGTGCTGGATTTTTAGTATACTTAGTAGAAAGCCAGTTCGAATAAGGAAATGCCGCCCAACAGCCACTGATACAGGCCTGTCGGGCCTTGAATGATTTAGATCCTCAAGCCTTCTTACAAGTCTTCTTCAGCCAGCGCGACGAGAATTCGAATACAGTGGCCTTATCGGTAGACTGGGTTTTGGGTAGACGCCGTCGGCAGAATCAGTCGAGTAAAAAATTTATCTGCGAGAGCCCCGAGCAAGTCTCCTCTTTTCAGCGAGACGATCGACTCAATATACAAAGTTCTTCCGTTGATAGATTGCATGCAACTCGATCGAGAGGTATAAAATGTCAGCCTCCCGAGGCGGCTGGATACCTCATCTTCCTCTCTTCCTTCATCATCCTCAACACCACCGGCGCCCAGAACGTCGGCGAGGTGCGTCCGCTTGCTCCCGTCCCGTCGTACTGATGTTTCGCAGGCAGGCGCGCACTACTGACCTTCTTCCCCCCCTCGCACCAACAGATCGTGAAAGGGCGCGCACAACCGGTCGACCCAGTGGCGAAAGTCGAGGGTCGGGGCGCTCACGCGTCTGCCTTAATTGAGCACCGGCACCCTCGTCCCTGGAACGACGAGCAGCCACTTGCTTAGGCAAAGGTATGTCTTTCCCCGTCCTCGCCATTGTCATTTTCTGACCTTTCTCAAATCTCGCCCAGTTGGCAGCCAAGAGTTGATGTGGTCTTTCCACGCCGCTTGTCGGATCGTGAAGGGTGAGGGGACATTCCACCATAAACAAAGGGCCTTCGGGTCACGACCACATCCTCTATAGGGCGACGTGGCGGTCGCTTTCAGTATGTCATTTTCCTCTTCGACTGCTGTCCTCGTCTGACGTCGCATAGTCAGCCAGGAGTCGATGAGGTCCACGCGGTTGGCCGCACACTGTCTCGTGTTTCTGGTACCGGATGGGCCACGAAGCGCGCAGGAGCGTACCCAGCGTGAAGAGTGGAGCCTTTGTGCCCACTAACCATCCTGCCTCGTCCTCCATAGGGCGATGTGGCGATCCCCCTTCGTATGATTATTTCCACGCTTTCTTCGCCAGTGGACTGACGCTGCACCGCAGTTTTTTTCTAGGTTCCTCAAGACTCCTCAAGACGCCTCAAGATCCCTGGGGGTGGGTTCGCAACCCTCGTGCACCCTTGTCGTGGGCCCCCAGGCTTAAGACCTCCGTGTCGACCAATAGCACGTTAAATTGCAGGGTTTGTTTCCTCCTCTCGCATAGTTTAGTGTGTCCTTTGAGTAAAAGACTATCATCTGTTCATTGCATTCAGTTTGGAAACGAACGCGGATTGAATTAAGTCCGAGAACCCAAACGGAAGCTTGTGGGTTGGAACACCGAGTGCGGTCTCCAGGATGAGCCGAGGAACTCGTCGTTCATTCAATGAGCGAGTGGTAGTAAATTAAACGAATATTCATTGTGTCTGAAGGATTAGAACATCATGGCGTCGCTGTCCTGAACCGTGAACGAGAGTTCAGGAAGTTTAGCTACAGGGAATTCGCTGATGCGCAATTTTGCAGCCTAAGAAATCCTCAGAACACCATAGAAGGATACATTTAGTAACGCACCCCAAAAGGCCACAACGTGATGTTGCGGAACGCGCCCAGGCACACAGGGTTCTCGGGTGGGGGCGCTGCAAACATGTCGCCGTCGATAGGCCAGTCGATTGGGCAGGCTGAGACGGTCATTGTGAAAGGCGGGAGCCCCGCGTCATATATAGGCGACGGGAGGATACCCAATGCGGGAGGAGTGTTAGTGAACGTCAGCGTGTCGGGGTCAATAGCAAATTGCCACGCTTCAGAGGGGAGAAACTCTAGGTCTACAGCACGGGGTTCGACGGGATGAACTGCCAGTTGCTTTTCGGTACGTGGAACTTCACCGGGATCTTCAAAGCAAGTTCCAGATGATATGGGACGCAGACGCACTATCAAAGGCGTAGTTCAGGGGTCCGCGGTGGATGGCAATAGATCCATGAGGTCGGTTCTCTACGGCCAGATTAGACACATGGAAAGTAGAGACTCGGACCATTCACCAATACGGATTTCAGAAGGAAGTTCTAGTACCAGCGTTGTGATCCCCGCACCGACAGCTACCGAATGGAGGCCGTTTTCCCCGGGAGCGACGGCTTCTGCGGGTCCGCCATTGATGGAAATGGTCCCTTCGGTCACCCAGCTCGGGATGCGAACGAAATAAGTGAAACCCTTGGCCGCGGAAATAGTTGTGGTCAAAGTATCTCCGAAACTAGAAGGAATGGGCATGAAAGAATGCACATATATTGAGCAAATTTCATTCACGGATAAAGCGTCTCGACACTCGCTGTCACCGCGTTATCTAAATGAAGTCAGAATGGTGAAGAGAACCGAGTTCCGGATCATACCGTTTGCGAGAACAAGGGATGCCTTGAATGGTCCCAGGTACAAGTGAACGAGTGATTCCATGTCCGGAGTGACAAGGAAGGCATTGGTCGCAAACTTGGGCCATCCTTGCGGGAAGTCGACCGTGCAGCAGCTGGAGACGCTGAGTTCATGCAGGAGCTGCACCGTAGGAACGACTTACGGGTAATTTGGTTCGAGGCCAAATACGTTTGAATAGGGACTACAGCGGAAGCATGAGCTGGGAACCTTCTTTGAGGAGCCGGTACGGACCCGTCTTCAGGGAAGGGATTCGGCTGGTATTATGTATATGAGTACGGGAGAGATAGCAGCGAGGAAGCGGACAAACCGTCATGTTCTTGCTTGCAATCTGATTCTGTTGCTGCAAGTACTGACGCGCCCACATGTCTGCGGTGTGCTTCAAGTCACCAGCCGACGTTGGAGATGACAGGCAAACCTCCGGTCAGAGTCGCGGGAGAGCATTATACGCCATCCGTTCAACCTTCAATGCCGTCAGAATCCAGCACATTGCAGAACAGAAAAACTGACCCGGTCCGCGAACTTGAGGTCCCCAATAACCTGGTACAAGTACGAGCCACTGGACATGCGAAAAAACGATAAACCAAAGTTTTTTTCAATCGTGACCGGAAAACTCACGAGAACATGGCTTCCACAACGAGACACAGCTCAGTTCTGCACGACAGAAAAATGAGGCTAAAGGAACTCATGCCACGATAACAGCTTACCCGCGGATAGCTTCGAGACCGGCGAGGTATTCATCCGCCGCAAACGCTCCCGAAGGTCGCCCGTGAAACTCAAAGAGCAAGTCCCAGCCTCTGAGTGCAACATCGAGATCTATCGGACGGTTTAATGCCTAACGACAAGAAGAGATAATTCACGACACCCACCGGACTGGTTGTGCGTGAATCGATACGTGGCTGGGAGAGCTTTGAGGCCTTCCGCCATGTTGACGCCGTGCCACTGCGTTCACGTGAATGAGGACACTTTCGCAGCTGGGTTTGAACTCACGGAAAGCTCGGGAAAAGGATTCTCCAATTTCTCAGCTGTTATGAACGCTGTGTGAAATCACCAACCCCAACTAGACTTGACGTAGCTTGCCTTCCAACCTGGGGAAAGACTGAACGAGATCGGTGAGCTACTCCAGAGTGCAAAAAAACGCACCTCCTCAGAGAATACCAGCTCCCACGGAATGCCAGAATGTTTTGACTTTTTCATGGTGTCGATGAGAAGGTCCTCCTGTCCATTAGGATGGTTGTCGTAAAGCCATTGCAACACGTAGACAAAATCTTCCCAGCGCGTCGCAGCCCACTCGTCTGTGCCGTTTCCTACAGAATAATTGGGCACAGCAACAACAGAGATCGCGCGAGCTACCCACCCGCCGTGAGCATGGCGTTCGCCAGCGGGACGAACCGGTGCAGCGCTGCAACAACCTTGTCCGTAACCTCCGGGTACGCTTCCGTCATCTGTATCGCACCAATAAAGAAGGGGTACCTGCGGAAGAACGGGTTCCAGTTCACGCAACGAGACATAATTAAGACACCAACCGTCCCCAAAGCAAGCGCCTCTTATCCGTCCCACCTCGGGCCCAAGCCATCCAGTCTCGTCCTGATGCTCGATCACGTAGTCCAGGAACTCGCGCGTCTTTTGATTGATGACTGTGGAATTTGCCAGCACCCGTTGGGGACCATCGCATTCTACATAGCAGCACGATAAGCGCGATCAGGCGCGTCGTCGGCGCGTCGGGAACGCGCTACTCACAAACCAATAGCTTCCAGCTATCACGGGCACCAGTTGGTTCGAGTTGTAACCTGACCTGAGATAACACTCCGTACACACCTTCCTCCAAGTACGAGTAAGCCGTAGTCCCGCCTACCCAGTCCGTATCGGCAACCCTAGACCATCATCACCATCGAGGACAACATGGCAGTAGACTGAAGGCACACAAACCATTTGTAAAATTCATGCTCATGGCCGGCAACACCATTAGTCTGGACCATAAGCTGGTCATACAACCATCCCGTCGGGTGTATCTGGCCCAGTGGCAGGGTCAGAAATTTCTTTGGCGCGACTGGTCATAGAGAGGCAAAGTCAGCGACGTTCAGCATCACGAAAACAGACAGAAGCTTACGCGTCGCATAGCCTTGGGTAGCCAACGAAGTCAGCGAAACCAGGAGGAGCGAAGACAACATGAGTCGTTGGACAACCGCATCCAGTGATGGATAAGGTGTGATGAAGAGATAAGATACGGTGATGCGATCAGCGCGTCGGGATACGGTCGGGCCGCCGCTCGCAAATGCCAGTGGGCCGTGAAGGTACATGTATTACTTCTTCTATCTCGAGTCCGTCTTTCTGTCAACTACTCACAACACAGCGAGTGTACCTGTCTCCGCACGCTCGGTAAACAGCAAGCTGATGCTCTCTCCGTTGTGCGTACGACGGATGCTCTCAGCGATCGTCGGGCTCACATCTATCGTGACGAGCTTGGTGCAGACATCCTTATGCTTCGACTGCGGGATCGTGTTCGTCACCTGTTGGCCGCGGCGTGTTAGCCGACGAACGTGGTCCCAGGAAAAAAAGATGGAAACGCACCACAAGCTCGACGATAGGGAGCTGATCAATCAGGCTGAGATTCGTCTCCGAAAGCAGACCTGCGGATTATGAGATTCAGGAAAGGATCGAGCGAAATGCGTGGCGCACCATGGGAGATCAGCACATGCACCGCTTTTGCGCCCCTCTCATGTAGCGTATTAGCCGCCATCGTCAAAGTATGCCCGTGTCCACCATGTCATCCACGAGGATCGCTACCTGAACGGAGATGAGCATATACGTACGCGGAATAAGACGGACAGGAAAGATACTTACCTTGTCTTTGACATCACCAACGAGAAGCTCCATCCTCTCCGGCGCGTTCTGCACCTTGGTGTCGCGTTGCGATGGATCAGCGCGAACTCGAGGCCAAGTTTGTCCGCAATAGCTGTAACCCTGTGTAAAAATACGCGTTCAATGTGTGGCAGGGTTCGCACGGGATTATGTACTCACCGCTTCGCTCCACCTGCGTCTGGGCTGACAACAATGCTGTCCTCCCAGCCGGGAATCTGTCGCTTGATGTAGGTCAACATGAGGGGCTCGGACCACAAATTGTCGACAGGGATGTCAAAGAATCCCTGAATCTGGCTGGCGTGCAGGTCCATGGTGATGACATGGTCGCACCCAGCCACGACGAGCATGTTGGCGACAAGCTTGGCGGTGATGGGCGCGCGAGACTTGTCCTTTTTGTCATTGCGTGCGTAGGGGAAGCACGGGATGACTGCGGTGATGCGCCGCGCGGAAGCAGTTTTGCAGGCCGAGATGAGGATGAGGAGCTCCATGAGATTGTCGTTGACGTCGGCGCAGCCGGACTGAAGAATGAAGACGTCTTCGTCTCGCACAGACTCGGAGATTTTCACGTTGATCTCGCCGTTGGAAAACTTCTTGACCGTACAGGGGACAAGGGGGACATTGAGCCTGGGTTCGAGGGTATTAAACACCAGTCCGAGACTGGATTGTTATACCAGTAGCTCACCGCTCGGCCACGGCCTGGGCGAGCTCGGGGTGGCTATTCCCTGCACGTCGGAGGTCAGCGTCGGGAGAATAAAGAGCTAGTGTGGTTGTGTGTCACCCGTGAGGATCCTGATAGAGTTGTTGTGGTACATAGGAAAGATATGCGGGAATAGGGCGAGCGCGAACTATTGCATGAAAACGGAGAGAAAGGTCGTGCAGTTGTGTTACAGTGGAAGAAATAAAAAAGAGAGAAAAATTTCCAACTCGATCGGTTAATCTGTCACAGCCACCACCACGACAATCATATGCTAACTAGGTGGCACACGAATAGTGATATTTTCGACCACATACTCAGAATCCGCGTACCCCAGTAGCTGAGCGATGTAAGAACTGCCGGAATTGTCAGAAAATCACACAACAAAGACCCAAAACACACCTGTTCAGACCCTTCACCTTCATTATTTGCGCCGAGTTATAGTTGGCCTGCCCTCGTCCAACTTCTATGACATCCGCCTCATCGGCTTCATCCTCGTGTCTGAGCGGTGGATCGTCAGAAATGTTGATCGACCGCGAGAGCGGCTCCAACGACACAATTGACGAAGACATGGACAAAGTCGGGCCCAGGGTCGGTGTAGTCGGCCGCGTCTCGAGCTGCGACGGCATTCGCGCCGCCGAGTCGTCTCTCTCCGCCTGCCGTCGGATGACAATCCGCACCGCTTGCCCCGATGCGAATGCACCAATGACTCCGTGCACACCAACTGCTAAGAGACGACCCCCAGACTCCCGACGCGATAGGACCTTGTGGGCGCCATGATCGATTATGACACTGCCAGCCGGAAAGAGCGTATGAATGGTCCACGATTTCAGGTCGCGCATTGGTAAAAGAGACGCAGTGAACACCGTGTGGGGCGGACGAACTAATGTCGGTGTTGTAGCGTCCGCGGATTGCCCAGCTGCAGGCTCGGACGGCGTCCCAGGATTTGATTTTCGCGAGTTGTGGTATTCGATGATAGAGAATATGCTCTCAGGATTTTTGCTCGACGATATGATCGTCGTGACTCCGGCACCCGTCGCAATTTCGGCGGCAATGAGTTTTGTTTCCATCCCACCAGTGCCAAGACTAGACCCGAGAGTCGTGGTGCTCACTATCGCGTTTGGTCAATGCGGATCCTTCTCTATGCACCGACGCGCACCTTCCGAGCGGATAGCCGCTATAGAAGTCACCACCTCGATTTGTTTCGCCAAAGGGTCTTTACGCGGATTCGATGTATACAGGCCATCGACATCGGTGAGGAGGAACAGATAATCCGCATGCAACATGGAAGAGGTTACAGCGGACAGAGTGTCATTATCGCCGAATTTTATTTCCTAAGAATCTGTTTAAACCTGCTGGCATAAAACAAGGAATCAAGGACTCACGCTGACGGAGACGGTGTCGTTTTCGTTCACGATCGGAACGACTCCCATGGAGAGCAACTCCTTGAATGTATTCACAGCATTCAAGTATCTGGTGCGCTACAGGAAGTGAGCAACAGGACACGCGTCCTGAAGGTCAGCGCACATCGGATATGTCTCCCCGCGTTAATAGCACTTGAGCAATCGGCTGCTCTAGTTGCCCGAACAGGTTGTCCCAAAGAGCAATCAGCCTTCCCTGACCAATGGCTGCTAAAGCCTGGCCTACGATCAGCCTGCGATATGTTCTTCGACGCAATCCGCACCTGCTTTCCTGACAGGCTCTTTGGTCTGCTGGGCATATCCATGCGTTTTAAACCGACGCCAATAGCCCGGAGCTAACCAGCACGACCTTGTGGCCCTGCTGTCGCAGATGGACTACAGTTTCTACGACAGAGGACAGAGTGGACAGCAAAGGCTGGTGCGTCTTTTCGTGAACAATTGAGGAGGTTCCTAAGGGCGCAGGTAGTACATACATGAGCATCTGGAGACTGTCCGCTGCCGACCTAATTTAATGACAATCGTGCATGGATGTCGAACGCGGGCCATGGTTGAGTCAAGGTTCGGGTTATCGGAGATGATCGGACGATGATACATATCACGACCAAACACGTCTGCCCTAGACCGACGACGTTCCAAGTTCATTGAGGTCCCCGCTTCCAGTTCGAGCGCCACTCGTGCTTTCTTGCCGCCACCTCTCTTCCTGCCGAGGGTTCGACCGAGTCCAAACCCTTCGAAATCGAAGGGTTGAACGTTGATCGGTGGCACTTTGAGAGCCCCTTGAAAGTCCTCTAAACGCGTCCGACGCGACAATCACGCGGAACATACGATGACTGATTACTAATTCTCGTGCTACTTGGACTTCTGCTCCGCAAATTCGGGATACTCGCTTTTGAAACCGCCAAGCCAGCCAACCCAGTTACCCAACAGATAATTGGCAAGCCGTCCGATGTTCAGGGGCATTTCGAGCACAACATCAGCCGAGTACATGAAGGTGAGCATCTGGATGGGATTGGGAGGGATGTTCTGCATAGTGCAGGACGAGAGGTAGCCGTAAAAATTACGGACGAAAGACTCGTCGAAGCCCGAGTTGGGTCCACCACGCACGGTTATAACGACGTCCAAGTCCACACCGGACGCAGGATCGGACCAGAACTGACGTCGCACGTCAGTCAGGCGTGACAGAGGAAAGAGGTATGCGTACAGTGTGCCAGTGCCCGGTGGGATTATCACAGTCTGTCCTGCCTCAAGTTTACCTTCCTTGCCATCAAGGAGGTAACACAGAACACCACTTTTCTGGTCACGAAATTCTTGGATACTCGCGATCGGGGAACACTTGGATACTCACCACATCGAAAGTTTCAGTTTGGTACAGATGCCAGTGGTACGGGGCTGGAATAAGGATGATGTTAGCACCTTCTAGTGAATTTGGTGAGGACATGCGTGTAGCAGTTGATGCGCGACCAGCCCTATAGAATTGAATCAGATCTCAGTTTCCTGGGTGCGCCTTAACCGGACGACCGACCCGGTATGCGGGTTGGAGTGCTGGAATATCTGCCGGGAGCTGAAACTGCCGTCGTCGTTGCTGAGTTCCCAGGTACGAAACGCGCCGCCAAAGAAGACCCAAGCACCATCCGCCTCGATGCCCGGGGGTTGAAGGGTTTGCTGAGTAAAGCGAAATTCATCAGTCGAAAACCGCTAGCACTATGCGTGGTGTTGACGCACTTTAGGAAGAGGAATGTGAGAGCCATGGGAAATGTGGGCACACTGGAACATGCCCATGGGCACCCGAGGGATACGATTACGTACGCAACCGAGTATAGACAGACACGTCGCGCCGGCTGCCGCCGTGGTGGCAAGATCTCCGCGACCGTTACCTACACCGCATGCTCCCGCTTAGGTACGCCGGTTTTGTGGAGAATAGAGGGTGCCCGGTGAAGGGGAAGAATTTGGATTGAGAGTAGTAGAAGAAAGTTAACTTGGAAGCGAACTGCGTGGAAAGTTGTTTGCAATTTGGAGATGCATGTATGCGTCAGGGCAATGCGCCGTAGGCCCGTAATTCCTGGAATCGGAACGCTGGCTCTGCCTCTGTCGTGTGCAATGTGAACGCGAAGAAAACACATTATCATCGTCTTCCGCAGCTTCCGCTTTCATGTCCGCCATGAACGTATTACCAACACAAGACTACGAGTCTACAACTACAGACTTGTTCGTCAGTCGTACGAGAGTCTGGTCCTGAGACTAACACAAGACCACCCGCTGACCGAGACCTTCATCCGAAAAAACCGCTTTTCAAAGATCATACCCACAGCCAGAAATCAGTATCACAAAATTTTCAGCCTGAGGACTGCAGTTCAAAGTTGGAGAATGGAACTCAGCACGCCTCCATTGATTCTTCGAAGTGAATACATGCCATACATTGGACGAAATTGAACTAATTGTACTCCCTCTTGCTGAGCTGGAGGAGATGCTTCACTACATCTTTCGGATCCCTGCGGATCCCATCGTGGTTCAGTTGGTTTGTAATATATTGCTCCGTGTTCGCGATCATAGACGCCGTTTCCTGCGCTAGGCCGAAATCGACGTACCTGAGGAACGACAAAGAATTATTAGCACACAGATAGAGATCTAGAAAACATACAGGTCATCGTAGAACCTGGAAGATGATTCAATTCAGCGCTTTGCAACTCTTATGACGGCAAAGAAAGCATACGTCGCAGCAGTAACCTTGACCTCATTCTTCCGCAGTTGGTTCACATCGTACAAGGGATCCCACTTGCTTTCTTTAGCAAGAATCTCCGCTGCGCCTTTCAAGGGCCGGAGATTTACATAGTCGTCAAAGGCGTTGGGGAAGACCTATGCGATATACGCTCACAAATATTTTCAACAGGTAGATGAACCTACCATCTCTCCGTAGAAATATATCGGCTCGGTATCCGCCAGTCCCTTGACGTGCGCCCAGGAAAATTCGGGATGTTTGCACAGTATCCGTGAAGCGGACCACTGTGGGGCTCGTCTGTTAGGATGTCATGTAAGATGTTGAACATCGACCGCCAAGACGCGAAACATAATAATTACCCGTCGCATTCATAACACGGTTCGTGCAGTACAGCATATATGGGGTTCCCGTCAAATGGGAAACAGTTCTGGATGGTTTGGAGGGTTTTGAAAGAAGGTTTCCCGAACAATCCGAGGTCGTTCGTCAGACGAAAGACGATTTCTGGACGAAAAAGACTTCAGTCAACGTCTAGCTTGGGAGAGCAGTAATCCTACGATGCACATGGTCAAGCCCGCCTGAGTAAGAGATTAGGT
The DNA here is from genome assembly GCA_013387415.1 of Panellus pusillus. NCBI lineage: Eukaryota > Fungi > Basidiomycota > Agaricomycetes > Agaricales > Mycenaceae > Panellus > Panellus pusillus. The sequence goes on from QVIE01001961.1 coordinate 15,385, forward strand.
GAAAATCAGTCCAAACGTGTTCAATACACCCTTACCAGTCGCGCCAAAATTGACTCCCAGATGAAGCCAGCGATTGACCGAGAGACGACCACCATTCGGGAGACTAATTTGGTTTGCTTCGAGGTATGCAAGGATGTTGCGAATCTACAAGGAAAAAATGCAGTTCAATTGGAGCAGTGGCCCCAGAAAATTCAGCTCACGCGTTTGATATCCTGGGATACTTCCGATAGTAAACCTCATTGCGCTTGCGATAAATGGCTGGTAGAACTGTCAGTATCCAAATTGAGACGAAATGTGCAATACCATACTCACGGATTAGAGCCGCGTACACTGTATCAGGGCCCTTACCCACAGGAGCTAGCCCTCCACTCAAGAACACCTCCTTCAGTGCCTCGGGAAAGAATGACAGATACGTTATAGCACAGAATCCCCCAAAGCTCTGCCCCCAGACGGTCCACTTGCGATCCTCCGGGTTGGGTTTGTCGCCAATTAGAATTTTGCGGATCTCCTCACAGTCCTTGATGATGCTGTCAGCGCGGAAGTGCTTCAGATAGTCGGCTTTGTCTTGGTCCGTGACGAGGCGAGAGGGGAGCGTCTCGGGAGATATGGTAGTGCTCAACCCAGTCCCACGCTGGTCCAGCCACAAGGTCTTAATTCAAGGTTCCTTAATGCAGATTGCTGGAAGAGAGACGTTGTATAAGCTACCTGATACCCTCGTTCGTGTAGCTGGAACGATGAGTCAGACTCCAATTATCAGAAAGAGTGCCGCAGACCTCTCCTGAAAAACCTGCAAGACTCTGGGCTTCGACTTCGAAACCGGGCCCTCCTGTAACACAATTTGTCGAGAATGATCTATGCGAGAAAATAAGCAGACGGAAGGATACCTTGAAGGTAGATAACTGCGCGTCCTTAGTCTAGCAGGGCAACGGTACGAGATCGGAGATGGAGTATCTCACGATACGGCAACTTCTCCTCATCTTCGACGGTCTTTGCCTTGATCTTCGGAATTAGGTTGCGCGCGAAGATTCGAATTTTTTCTCCGCTTGGATTTGCGTAGTCCAGGGCACAGTGAAAAAGTGTTCTACCACTTTAATACCGTCTATTGCAGACACTTAGCACAAGGCTTCGGAAAGTCGGACTTAATCCGAAAGACCTGGATTTCTCCGCTCGCTAGGAAACTCTAGTATGTTTGAGGAAGACATACATACCTTTGTTAATGTAGGATTCGAGTATTTCTGTGTCGGGCTTCACCTGAGTCATTGTAGACGTTAAGCGGCGGGAACTTGAAGAGGCCGTGGCCCGGCAATGCCACTTTAAGTTTGTGACTACGGAACGCGGTGGATGCGGACTTCCCCGCATCCAGATGCGTGTGGCGACAAACAATGACATGTTGATCTGGATGTCAGCTGTCGACGCGTGCGCGCGAAGTCGCGATGGAAAGATATTTACGCGCCCAGCGCGATTAATGTGACTCGCAGACATTATATGCGTACAGATAAATCCCAATAAATCACAGACCCAGGAATAAATATGAGCGAACTCTATCTCCCGCCTCGCATCATCTCTACGGCAGGATTAGAGTTCATGGTACCACCGGCCGTAGACTCGATTCCCAAGGGCTCATCGCCGCAACCACAATCATACGTATCGTCCAAGTGCGCACAGTCGAACTGCTCCTTGTGTAGCCGCTCATTAACGACGTTGTGCACAGAACATAACCTGTTGTCGATACTGAGTGAAGAGGCTACATAGCTGCGTGAAAACGAACCAGAGCGAGGCAGATCGCCGGGAAGAAGTCTTGAGAGAAGACTTCAGCAAAAGTAGCTAGAACAGGAGAAACTATGCACGCGCCTGTGGCGGAAACTTCTTCAAGAGGAGCTGGAACTCGGTAGCACACTCCCCGCATGGGTAGAGCCGGGATAGTAGATGGAAATACGAATCTAAGGCGTCTCGCTCATCTTCGGTCGGCGTCTGGAAGACTATGAGATGACCAAAGCAAAGCGTGAGATGACGAGCTACCTCCGGATAACGCAGTGTCATGGTATGCCTAGGCCAGGCATTCAATAAAGAGTATTTGTGACCGAGCAACAGACACGCACAGCAACTTCCACGTTGCGCGACCAAGGGCTGCTCTACACCGGAATCAGAATGAGATTTCCCGCACAATGCGTTCCAGCGTACTTTGCTGTAGCGTTGCCTAGCTTGGACATTATAACGCCGCCTTCCGTGCCAAGGATCGTGTGATGCTTTATTACGCCACCCTTGCCACCAGCCCTTAGAGATTGCTCCATGCCATCTTCGCCGAAAAGATCGCCAGACCAAGGGTCAAGGTACGTGCGGGACGGTGGATGTAAGAATGTCACGGTAGTTAGCAGGAGCTTCAATTCTGTCAGACTCAAGCACAGGAGCATCTGGGACGGACTCACCAGAGCTATGATTATCGCAATGAAAGATTTGGCAAAGCGGGAAATCATGCGAATGGGCGAAAGCAATAGGACAAGATGAACGCTGGTTGGCAGTGGTGGGACGACGCAAGCAACGCCCAGCCCAGGCGCCGTCACGTTACCACTTGCCTTTCTTGATCACGACCACTGGCAGACGCGTCACTCGCTGAACAAACACGAGAAAAGGTTCTGGCTGGATGGCATACTATGATAGAGAAGTGGGCCGTCGGGTCAGAAGAAGATTTTGCGGAGTTTATCAAGCGGCAGCCTCTATAACGACTGATATTGACAATACTACCGACGGACGTGTCGAATCCTGAACTTGAACTTCACTGTTCACAGCGATCGAATGCTGTCAATGCAGCGTACAGTCCTTGTCTTTGCCTCACTGATTGATCTGAAGTACTCCGTCAAACGTACAATATATTCATCGTTAGCGCCTAATTATACACATGATTTGTGAGTTAGAAAATTAAACCGTGGGAAAGTGCGTTAAAAGATACACGAAACAGTCGTCCCATAACAAACTACCAGTAGGCACACCTAGAAAATGATCAGTCGCACGAGATTGACTGAAAAATGTGTACAAACCATCCAACGAAGCATTGACAGAGGTTTTCTAGAGACGTGGCCTGCCGAATGAGTTTATCCACCTGATCCTCCACGGACAAGGCAATATCCTCGTTGAAGTCGCGACCTTCAAAAAAGCGTCTATCGGCCGTCATGAAGCTTGTAACCGGTAGGGACTCACCCGTAAGCTTATGTTGCACACGATTAGATACCAACAATGCCTGCCTGTTGCGCACTTCCTGCCCGCCGGTTTCCCCGCCAGCTGATGCAGAAACGTTAATTGGCATGGCAAGTATCCACAGGCAGCTTACCATTGAAGATATCGTTCTCGTTGGCACGCAGCGGCCGTGGGCGTGCCGCCACCCAGGCGAGGTCCAGTGGAGCGTTTCCTAATGCATCGAATTCTGGTAATGCCGTCACATCAACTTCAGTCACAAATGAAAAGGTCTCAAACTACCTTGACCCGGCCGTGCTTCAGCCTCGGCCTGCATCAAACGCCAGTTGATGAGAGGATCATACACGAACGCCTCTAACACCGCCATCAACGACTCCTTGTTGTCGCGAAGGACTCGCATGGAGATCTCGCACGTCCTACGGAATGAGCCCTCGATTCCGCTGACCTGAAAGGCATAATCAGTCAATATCACCGGGATCGACTGTAGATACACACCTCCATCGCATGCGTCAGCATCCTCGTCAGCCGGAACGGCACCTTTTCGGGGAACTTGTCTCGGTGCATTGCAACCTCGAAGCAGTCACCGAAGTCAATGTGCACCACCTTCCCCGTTTTGCGCTCGAGCATCATATTTGATGGGTGGCGATCGCCCAGACCAAGGATATGGCCGACCATACTGTTGACGGCCAACGAACGGGTGTATGACGCCCGCCGCTCCAGCCAGTGCTCGGAATTGAGACTTTTGAGCCACAGAATCTTATAAAGATCCTGACCCGACGTATTGTCCATCGCATACTCGAACACTTCGATTTTCTGCAGCAAGGGAAGGTTTTCGTAGTCGGGAGCCATCTAGAATGTCTCAGCAGGCAGGTAGACGAGGCTGAAACCCTGACTCACCTGCAGCATCAAACGGTACTCGATGTTCATGAGTAGTTTAATCGAATTACGATAGTCCTTGACCAGCTCGTGTAAGGTGTCACAGTCCTGTACGATGCCGATGAGGCCAACATTGGGCGCTAAGGGAATGACGGAGTATCGCTGGATGTGTAGTTGCCGTTTGAAGCTGTCGGTGTCAACAGAGAGCAGCGAGTTGACTAGGCTAAATAGCTGCATAACCCGCTCGTCCTGCCGGAGATCTTCATGGCCTGCAAACTTTTTAGAGACGGAAGATGACGATGCCGCCAATGTTTTCACCTTTGAGAAGGTATTGATAATCTCGTCCATCGCTGCCTTTCAAAGCCATACGACGAGGTCGCTGCTTTGACGCGATGACAGTCAACCGCGGAGCAAAGCTCGCGATATAGACGATCTCACGACCGCTTTGATACGTGCCTGTGACAACGTCAAGTTTTGAACATCGGATATAAGACGACAACTCATACCGGGTACTGCGAGGTCCAGGTTCCGAACGTTCAGCAGCTCGGGCGAAGCATATTGCAAGTCAAGCGCCGTAAGTTGCGGTAGCTGCTTCTCAATCTTCTGGAAGACCTGCAAAACAATCAGTCTATGTGCAGCCACGTGATGTGACGTACTGCGAAGTAGATACCCCAGGCATTATCGAGCTCTCTCGTTTCACCGAATTGGCGATAGCGCCGACAGGCTTCCCGGGCGTGGCGTAGTTCCGTCCCGAACACCTGATTGAAAGAGGTTTCTCGGACAGTTTGGGGACCCTGGACCATTCTATCAAAGAGTGCGCGATTGGACAAAGTTTCTGTCTTACTGCTTCAAGCATCTCATGTAAGGGTTCCAGCACCGCAAGCATCCCGGCCGGGTCGCGCACAGTATAGTACAATCGCGATGCTTCCTCCAGGCCTTCATGCCACAGTTCGTGCCACAGGATCGCCACTCGAATCAACTCTCGGCTGACAATTCGTGCCTGTAGTCGGTGAGTAACACCTAGATTGTATTGTCCAGAAAAGGGGCAAACCTGTTCGACAATCGATGCGCTATGTTCACGCAATCGATCCATTATGGCCAGCGCAGCATTTTTGCGAGATTCACTTGGTGATTTTGACCCGACGGTAAGGGGGTAGATAAGTGCCTGGGATGACTTTTCCCGATCTCGGTCAGTAGGTTGTTGATATTTCGTCGGACGCTGTCGTGAGGCGTCTGAATGCGTGCGATGATCTACGAAAGCGGTCAGCCAGCATATAAGAACAGACAGAATATTCGCCTGTGGAATCACCGGCAACCAGGTATCAATCTTGACCATGGAAAAACCGGAAGCGATCGCGTGCGATATTTCTTCATGCGCACCATATTTGAACCACAAGGTCAAAAGGCGAAGGGTATCTTGCAACGCGTCCTCGCTACGGAGTGATATTGAATGGAAAAAACCTTAGAGTGGGAGGTGAGTGAAATGAAATGTGAGTGAAGACTGGACCCTCTAACCATCTATGGATTGAACGACATGGGCGGCAATCCGCTCGCCCGAGATATCAGAAGCTCGTTCATCTGCTTGTGTCTCCATCTGGCTGACGACATGGAAATTGGCCATGGCCCACGTATGCCATGCCTTATACCACCCTTCGTCAAACGTGGTGGCCAGCAAGTACGACTGAAGGACGTCCTTCAGCCCGCTGTCATCCTTAAAAACGACACTTGAGCTTCGTGACCAGGGATACCAGATACGTTACATACACGATGCCAGTTCTCGTCAAGTTCGACCTGCCATTCGCCTTGTTTGAAGTAGCACCGCGCCAGTAACTTGGATAGTTGATCCAGCCGTTGCCTAGGGAGACCAGCCCGCTGCTCGTAATCGCTGGATTCGACCTGAAGATCGTTCGCGAGGCTGACCGTAAATTGACGTAGTTCGGCAAGACTCCCCGCGCGCGCTCCTTGAGCCCACATGTATTTGAGTTGTGCATAGACAACATTCGGCGGGGCCCTAGGCTGATGATGTTCACGAAGATGTTGAAGCTAATCAAGTGTTAAACCAACCAACCCATTGATTGAACGCATGTCAGAGCGTACCCGATCAGGAGCGAGTAAAGAATTGATAGTCTTCTCAGCTAAGGCCATGCGGTCAGATTTGCGGCACAAATTTGCAAATTTGATGAAGGGGACTGGATCGTCTTCAGGGTCGATGATGAGCGTCCGGACTTGTAAAATGCGCTGCCAGACTTCAACATCTGGCTGACAGCCCTGCAATCTAATACACCATCATGTGAGGCCTAGAGAAAGCAAGTAAGAACGCATACCGTTTCATCCAAGTGTTGCGCAACATCTGTTGCCTCTCGGGTTGATCAGCGTATTGTTTGTATTGGATGACTTCTTCCAGCTCGGAGAGCATCTGGGCACGAACCATGAAGCTGAGACCGTTGTGAGTCGCAGCCTGAACATGTCGTTGATACGTACGTGTATGAACGAGCGTAACCGGCGCCCCCGAACGTCATCAGATCCGGATGGAGCAGCTCACGCGCCTTGTTAATGTGGGAAAGTGCCTTCGGGAATTGATTATGGTGCACAGAGAGGATGGCGCGGTAGAAGAAACGATCAGGAGAGTCGGACCGCATCGTGGTGATGTATGTATCCATCGAGTCCCACTCGCTCAGGGACCATGCTGCGGCGGCGGCCATGGGCGCGATGGCGCGGCGTTGCTCGTGAGTCGCGTGCTGCCAGCGTTCATCAACTTCAGACGCAAGCTGTTCCCATTCTCCTAACGCGTGCAAACAGCGCATACGCCCAATCTGGATTTCAGAAGACCCTGGATCCATTTCTGCTTTCTCATCGTACACAGCAAGTGCATCCTGCCATCGCCCGAGTCGCTCGTACCATTCCTCGGTGTTCGTCACGTCATACTGTTCTCGTGCGAGAAGAAGCGCGCCCCACGCGGCATCGTGCTGCTGCAAGCGCGTATTGATTGAGATGAGTGACTCGAGAATCGCCGGCGATGCGTTGCTAAAGAATTCGAGCTCCTTGTAATGCAAGGCCTTTGCGTACGCGAGGAATTTCGTTGAATATTCCCCGAGCGTGCTATGGTCGATGGGCAGCGGCTTTTCCTCGTGCTCCATGAACTCGCACAGGTCAAGCAGCCGCCGGATGACCTCAGACGGCGTGAACTGCGATGTAAGCGCGACCTCGATCGAGCGGACCAAGTGATCCTAAGCAAGATTTTTGAGTTACCAAGCGAGCGAGAGAAGGTGCGTCACACCTGGTATTGCTCATATAGCTCTCCCCAGCACGACAGAAAGGCAGCATTGAATAGCTCTTTTGCGATTATCGACTGAGCTTCCGCGAGGCCCATGCACGCTCGCAGTGCATGCGATGGTGACTCCTTGATGAACTCGACAGTAAGCCGGTTGATCCAGTCGATCCAATCCTGTCGTGCATTGATCTGGGCCGTGTCCCAAGCCTGTTTGAGGTGAATTTGGTTCACGGTGAGCTTCGACGCCTCCGCTGGTGCGAACTCGGGACTTTCGTGTCGCTCGTACTGTGGCTCCCGTTGGTCGGGAAAGTCAAGTCTGAAAACGAGGACTCACATAGGGTTAGCTTCTTGAGTCAGACGTTCGCCATTCAGGAGCTGGGCAACGGCACGTTCATAACCGTATGAGTGAGGGGCTGCCGCATTAGACACTGCGGAAAATATCAGCTCACACATCCCAAAGGTTATATCCATGCTCACCTTGCTTATTGTCGGCACAAAGATAACGAAGTCGGGCCCTAACTGTACGATCAAAGAGCATAACGTCTCAAGGACGGCTATGCGGAGCTCGTTTACCCCGCGTTCCAAAATGCGAATCAGAGGGTGCACGATACGCGACGCGTGGTCCGAAAAGTTGATCACTTTGCTGAGTCGATCGATCGTCAGTATGGCCTTTTTGCGCAGCGCAACGCTACCCTGGACTGATTCGGCGGAGCGCACAATGATCGGAATGATAAGATGCAGGTACTCCTCAATGTTCGCGCCAAACGTTTGGAACGCTTCAAAGATCTTCATTTGCGTGCTCATGCGCTTCTCGCTCAAGTCTTCGGCTACAAACACCTTGAGCATAAGCGGGAGAATCGTCGGCAAGAACGGCTTGATCTCGGCCGCCAGAGCGTGCCCCATCGCCTCGATGAGGGCAACAATAGAGGTTTGTAACGCGGCGTTCTCCCACAGGTCCGTGGCAAGCCCGAGCACTTCTGCGGCATGATTTCGCACATGTTGCTTGATGATCCCAATGAGAATTGCTAGCTGCTGGAGATGGAACTCTTGCATCCGCGACACGGTTGATGCACGCGTGACGGCGGCGAACGCTGGCATGATCTATCACCCATATCAGGCTTCGACTAGAAAGAAGCTAATCGAAAGCGTACGTACCTGCGGCAGGCTTCCAACAGACTTCAATCCCTGGGTCTTGTATATCGACATGATTGCTTCGATGGCTGTGTGATGGTGCCCGCTTAACGTTGGATCTTTGAGCACACGGAGTAGCGCCGACACAACCACCGTCTGGAAATAATCGTCCGACCCCGCTCTCGTGCTTGTCACCAGCGCCTCCGACGCCAACGGCACCGCGCCCGTCGCCCAGTCGCTCCCCTCCTCGCTCGTCCCGTCCGCTTACCCATCGCCTTGCGCCGATACGGGTCCATCGCGCCCAAGACACCAAGCACTTTCACCACTTCGCGCTTCACCGCCTCCCCCGCGCCACCGCCTCCCCCACCAGAATTGTCTTGCCGCAGTATGCGCCCCAGCAGCGGCAGCAGCCGGGGTACTCTATTAACGGCGCAATCACGTACCCAGTGCCCGAGCACACGCGCCAAGCGCACTGAGCGCCGCTTCTCTTCGCGCGGGCGCAGCATCCGACAGTCCAGAAACAAGCGCGGGCATCAGCTCGGGCAAATGCACGCGCGCGTCTTCGCCGGCAACGCTTGCCAGCGCGCCGAGGCACGTCATCATGCGCGCGGAAATAGGGATGGGGGCGGCGCGTGCCTTCTGGAGGAGAACGGCAAGCATAGGAAGCGCGTAGGGCGGATGAGGCGCTGCGTACTGTGCACGAGGATTGTGAGAAGACGCGTCGCTTCCTCTCGATTCGTCCTGCGATCAACTATGAGTTGCAGCATTCCTGCAAAGCAAAGGACTCACGGGATGCTCGAGTACTCGATCTCCGTCAGCAGCTGGATGAGCGTCTTGCGCAGCGATGGTATGACATACGCGGGATTGTGCTTCGCCATGCGCTTCGTTTTCGTTGTGTCAGTGCTATGATTACTATAAGAACATTGCCGAACGAGAACTCACCCGATCAAGCCTGCCGCCGTCACCCGGTTCTCAAACACCTCGTCGTTCAAGGCAATGAACAGACTCCGTATGTTCTCTGCCTGGGACAGATGCCGGTCAAACTGCTCATTCAGCGACCCAAGTACGATATTCCGAATCGTTGGATCTAGAAAAACAAAGGGGTCGACTCAACGACAACCTTCCATTTGGAAGAGAGCGCACCTGGATCGGCAATCCCCACAGTTAACAACTTCCCTAGCACATCGCTCACCACATCCACCGCATGCCCACTTGTCTGATACCCTACCGTCCCGCTGCTTCCGCCGCTACCACTGGCGGTAGCAAGCATTCCAAACCCGAGCCCCATCCCTGCACCCGAACTCGCCTGGCGCTCCAGTCCCATTCCAACTGACCCATGCCCAGTCCCACTGGTCGTGCGCTCCACCTCGTTCTCCGCGCCAAATGCATAGCCGCCGCCGTACGTGTACCCGTATCCAGTTCCCGGTGCGCCAGTCCCATACCCTGACCCATAGCCAAGTCCGTAGACCTGTGCTGGCGGGCCGCCAAACAGCCGACAACACGCGATCGCAGCGGCGCGCCGTACCTCCGGCGCGTCGTCCTCGACATAGGGTAGCGCGTTGGTTTGGACGAATTCGGTCAGTATGTGTCCTGAGCGAAGCAGCCGTGTGTCATCAATGTGAATGATTCTTGAGCACATTAGTGAGTAGAAAACGAACCGCTGAAATCAAATGTCCCCAACGTTGTCAGAGCGAGCGTCAACAGCTCCTTACTCGGTGCCTGTGTCAAAAAAAATAACTCAATCAGCACATGCGCCCCTCTCTCCATACTCTTTCAGTTACTTACCGCTCCTGAGCCGCCCTCCTTCCCCTGACTCGAACCCACCGGCGTAGCGCTTAATACACCCTGCGCTCCGCTCGTGGAACCTGACGCCGAGTGCCCGGAACCCGAAATCATTGGTGCGCCGAGCCTTGTATACGGCGTCCCCGACAGAATGTGGGAAAGCAAATCGAGGAGGCGTTCTTGCACAACGCCAAGCAGCGGTGGTATCGCGCGCGCTACTTGAGACAAGCATGCGCGGAGGCCTTCGGAGAGGCCGACTGCAAACGAGAAGAGGCAATACGAATTAGAATCAGAAAAAGTGGGGTGGATGCGGAGTTGGTTATGTGTGGTTACGAGGCGACAGGGAAGCGAAGCATGTGTGGGGGTATCATGGGAAGGGAAGGTGAAGAAGGGGACGCGGACCCACCGGCAAAAAGCAGATGCAAATGATCGTGCAAGAGCATGGTCAGCATCGGACCAACGGCGGTGGCGAGAAGCCCGAGCGCCGCGAGCACGGGGTCCGAGGCGGAGGGCGAGGGTTGTGAGCGCCTAGTTAGAAGATATAGAGATCAGTGGATGGAGTGCTGGTAAAACGCACCCTCGACTGGCGGCGGCGGCGGCAGCTGCCTCCTTCAGACGTGCCTTGATGTGGTTCATGACTGTCTCGAGGAAGTCCTTCATATCGACGCCTACAGCAGTCGCAGTGTGTCCAATAGCAATCAACGCGTAATCCCGCTCGCTTGCCTTGTCCAGCATGCCGTTTAAATGTCCCATCGCCTTGTGCAGCACGTGTTCCTTGAACGCGGCAGTATTGTAGCTCGCCAGGGTAGGGACGAGCGTGACGACCATGCGGCGCACGATGGGATCGCGGTGCACGCGCAGCGCGAGTATACTGTCGGCAGTCTCGGTGTAGCCCTCGCGCATGAATGGGCCCGCGTGCGCGAGCAGTTCGCGAAAAGCGAGCAACGCGCCGTGGACTGCCTCGGGCTGCGAAGTGAGCTTGAGCCCCGCCTGCGCGTCCGCAAGGATCTTGACCAGATACGCTGGCGCAGGGCCGGCCTGCGAGTGCCCGTGGGAGGTGCTACGCTCGCGTTGCGCGCCAATCTCGAGACACGCGGCAAGCATCTCCGAGGCGGCTTCACGTACGACAATGCGAGGGTCGCGGAGGGGCGGGAGGACAGCCACGTCGAGCACGTGCGGGAGGTATGGAAGAAATTGAGCGGGCATGTTGAGCGCGAGCTCTTTGAGGATGAGTGCGCCGGCATAGCGAGCCATGCCTGCACCCTCGTGTCTGTCGCCCCCTCCATGTGTGCCCGCGGCGAGCGCAATGGCCGCGGGGATTTCGAGTTCCATGAAGCTGTCCCCGAACACTGGCCCACCGACGGCGATGATGTGGCCCAGAGTCTTGGAAGCCGCAAGAATGAGATTGGGGTCCGGGTTGGGTAGGAGGTGCTTGACATAGTTGTAGAATCTGAACAAGTTCTGGTGCGATTCGATGGAGACATCCCCGGACGCATCGATGAGATGGTCTAAATTCCTCAGAGTCATTGCATTTCTGTGTAATTTAAAGACAAACCAATAGCCATGAGTCCACCCAAGTTGTCGACACTGTTCTGCGAGTGCACAAGCTCGAACAGCCGACGGCTTATGAGGTCCTCGTCGCCGCTGCCGCCCATTCCCAGCGAGCCCATTCCAGTAGATCGCATGGCAGCTACATAGCGGCGGAGTTCAAGAGCGCTCGCTAGGCGCACTTCGGGGTTGTTCTTGTTCTTGAGGCCAGTGAAGACCGAGGCTAGCACGTCGCTATCCGACGCGGCCATGGCCACTGTGGAGGCCACAAATCACGTTATCAAAACACGTGAGGACCCCGGTAGAACTTCTGCCAACGCGTCCCAGGTCCCTCCAGCTCCGATGTAACAACTGCATGTATATTTTGAACTGCTCCTAGATCTTCCAGAATTTTGAAACGGCCGGATCTGTCACCGATGTTTTCGAGCGCGCCACGAGAAAGGAAGCACCATGGCATGAAGCGTGTTCGAAACATTGATCAACTCGCTATTCTCGATGCCACGGTGCGGACAATGCGATACTGGCCACCACCTTTTTTGCTGACTTTCGGGCAGATTCTTCAGCTCGAAAAAACAGCTGTGCGTATTCATCTATTCGAATGCGACCTGACGCCTGAAAATAATCTAGTATCATTTTCGCTATCATCGTTCCCCTCCTCGCCGCTCTATTCTCGCGCCAGAGTCTTCAACGACGTGCCACGACCGACGAATGTTCCAATCCGCCTTCCAACAGCTGTAGTTTCTACGCAGACTGCCTCGAGTCGCGATACCACTGCGGTCCCGACGGCTACCCCATAGGGTACGGCCAGAAATACTGCCTCAAATTCCAAGCGCACCGCGCCAACCTCAGCAAGCAAGGCCAGGCATGGATGCTCGCGACAATGCACTGTCTCCAACTTGCTCTGGTCCCGGACGCAACCGACGCGCAGAACGCGACAACCACGTGCGTGGCATTGGCGGACAAAGCCTTTTCCACACACGCCGGCTGCTACGTCCAGAACGGCGGCATCTGCAAACTCCCGCCTGCCGATTGGGAAGTCGTGCTCGGAATCGTCGGTATCGACACTCTTTTCGATAGCTGGGACGCGCTGAGGGCCTCGCTGACTGCGGGCACAGATTGTCTCGAGTTTTTTGCACGCCTTTCCCGTGAAGTGCAGTCTACGGCTTGAAGCATTAGATAGATTGTTTTTGACTATGACATGGCCGTGAACGCATTGAAATTATACACCTTGGGCTTTTCGTCGAACCTGAATCCATCCGCGCTACATTCCGCCACAACCAGACCCTTTCGCCGCACAATGGCCAGCATCCCCCCGCTAATCCTCAACGGATGCGAGAGCTTCGTGACCCCTGCACCGACTTCGAACGTTTGCTCGTTCTGGTCTCCGGAAGAGAGCGACACCGTTGCAGGCCCGCTGCACAGTACAACAGCCAGAACATGTCGTCCGTCTGACCCGCTCCGTCACATACTGCTCGTTGAAAATCAGTGACGTACGAGTTCCCAGTTCGCCGGCCGCGGCACACTCTCCGGCGCGTGGGCATCTCGCGGATGCGGTCGAGCCCACAAGAATATTCTGTCGCGCTGAATAGGGGGATATGTTCCGTGTTTGAATGCGCTCGCGTAATAACTGTTTAGATGCATCCACGCGGCGTGCGGAAATCCGTCAACCCACGCGCCCGATGCCGGCTGTGCACCACGGACAGTAGGACAGATATAGTGAGATTCCCCGTAATCTGAGCAAATCCAAGTGAGTGCTTGTGTCGGCAGGAACGTACTTGCAGCCAGCGGGATACTACTTACCGTTCCACGAAATGACTTGCACTAAATCAACGCGGTCACGCATCGCTATGAGTTGTTCCCAGCGTCGGGCAAAGAGCCAGTCGTCGGCGCGATAAATAAACTGACCCGTTTGTCAATTGCTGACTCTCTTGGATGATAAAAAATATGGATGTACGAACGTTTTTGTTCCAGCTGTCAGGCCCGTAGTGCTACGTGATAAGGATGGGCGTCTTTTCCGTCCGGAAGAATCAGTTGTAACGCGCACCGTAAAAAACCAAGGCGATACTGCAGCCATGAAGGTGCGGCTGCTTAGACAGTCAAGATGGTGCCGGTCTGTGTCGAGCGCGGGGGATTCAATCTCACATCGCGGATGCGCCGGTGTGAGGTGTAGAGGCCAACCACCGTTCCACTAGTATGATATTAGCCAGCCGCTCTTTACCTTGAAACTCGCGAGTGAGACGAATACATTGAACGCTCCATCCATGGCCACGATTCCCGGGTACCTCGCAGGGTCGATGAAAAACGCGGGGACGAGATGGATCTAAGAACCATACAAAGCTGAAGCGATAGGTGAAATCAGTGGAGAACTCATACGGGCACGATATTCTCCATGGCATCTTTCGCGAGCCTCCATGCCTCATGGAGCGAACTCTGCCCAAACTTCGCTGATTCCCCAGCAAAAGTTGATACGAGCACTTTACCGTGATACCTGAACATCCGAGAGTGGTTTCCAAATGCTTCCAAGTAGCTGCAAAGTAAAGCGACATCGGAGGCGACGGCGGCCGGGATCGAACTGCTCCACAATGGAAGAAATATACTAGGTGGCCACATTGACCACGATGCGAACCTCATATCGAAGCTCAGAAAGAATGAAAATGGCGACGAAGTCCGAGCCGCAGCCTCAAAACACAAGGCGACACTGTCTTTTTGCCAGTCCTCCTTACCGACATTCAGAGCAAATCCGTCGCTGAACCGTGTGTTGTGACATGATTCGAGCGATGCCGCTTCGAGAGATACTTACATGTTGTGCAGGCTCGCTTCCTCGATGTCCGCTTCCCAGTCGTCAACGGTGTATGGCTGGAAAGGTTGCAGGTTGAGATCAAAGGGGAAATGACGACAATCAGGGAACCAACGTATGTATTTCCTACCATGAAACTGGAAGGAATGTCCACTAATCAGGTTAGATTTACAAGCATATGATTCAAGCCTACTGAGCAAAGACTGGTTTACTAGACGGCGACATGATGGTTGGTATCACCATTCAGCGTGTTCATAAACATGGAACAACATTCGGATCGGACCTGGCACAGAAAACTCGGTTGCAACTCGGCATAAATTTCTGAAAGACTGGTTAAGGACGCGTATTCGTATCCTTCCAACGAGCAGATTTTCTGGACAAATGTCAATGGTGTTCCCATTCCGGCGGGTTGCGATATCCTAAGTATTCCATCTATCTCCCGCAACGTCTACGACGACCTGGAACTTTCGATCGTGCTCCTCAAAAATCCACTTTCCCTTAGAGTCCACTTTCTCGTCAACATGAAGTTTGAGAGCAATGAAGAAGAACTACGGTATAGACAACCGAGTTGACTGCAATGACTCGGAGCAACGAATGTTCATCGCGGAGCATCCAGGCCCGAGCTTGATCAAGAGTCAAATCCTGAAGCGTCGCGGGCGATCATCTCTGCGTATCCAGTGAACCGCCAATCTCAGCGTTTTCAAGCTAGCTGCCCTTTCAACCGCGGCAGCAATCGAAGCCACATCGGGTGTCACCACCAAACACACGAGAGTCTCGAGCTTGTAAAATTCATGACACAGGTAATCGATATCGACCAAGCTCAATTCGGCGTCGCCTGCAATGAAATGTTTGAGCGTTCCCGACTGCATCAACGCAAGTTCCGAAATGAATGTGCGCGGAATACAGGTATGAGCCATGTGCAGCGTGAATGCGTGCATTTGAATGTCTCGAGGCCGGGATGAGGGAGGATAGTTTGTATCCACGGCCAAAGTTTCACGGGGCCCATTATGTGTATGCTGCTTGTTCGAACTGTTAGATGCTTCAGTGTGGCTATTGCGTTCCGGTTCGTTATTAAGCGCGGGTTCGAAGAACTGAAAACCAGGTATTCCGTGTCAAGTGTGCGAAGATTCGGTAACAACGTCAGAATGGTAAGAATTGCGTTCGACGATGCACCTGTTGGAGTTCAAGGGAGGTATATAGGGTAGATACAGAAAAGACTACCTTTCAAGCGAATATGCTGCAGTAACGGAAGCTGAGAGAGCACTGAGTTCAAAAGTGTGTTTGTTAAACCCACACGACGATGCATATTGCGGCTTGGAAAACGTACGTTCGGAACACGGGAAAGTAAACGCACTGACACCCATTCTAGATGGGTCAGCGTATTGCGAAGCTTATTCGCCCAGACTTTGCCCAGGAGATCAGGGGCCCTTTGAGAGACCATATGGAAATTTTGCGCAGACCCGTTAATTTAGTTAACTGAGCCCAAGACGCTTCACCAAGGTCGCTGTGGTCCGAATGGTGAGTGATCGGAGCGGGTGATTTTGCACAACACGGATCAAAGAGAAGAAGAATGAGTCGGCGTCTGGGAAGCGGAAGTCGTCGATCCAGGTCATGGAGCAGAGGTTTGTGCAAAGAGCGAGAGCGCGTAAAGTGTCTTCTGTGATACGTGGGTGGCGTTGGCGGAGTTCGCGATGGACAGCACCAGTTTCTGTGACATGTCGCACATATTGCGCGAGGTCTGGTCGTTGGTTCAATGTCGCGGAAGGATGATAGACAACATCCTAATCAAAATTATTAGAGAATCATAATTGTATATGAACCCACTTTGGAAACGAAGCGGGATTCGAGTACAGAGTACAACAAAGGAGTGGCTGCACGATTGAAAGATTTGTTAACAAGAGCACAGGAGTTCCGATCGTGCCGGTCTGTAAGTTGTTCTAAGATAGGGTACAGCAAGTCAAGTGGGAGCATCGCACTCAATCTTGAGATCTACAGGCATGGTTTAAGTATGTTCGGCGCAATGTCTCCGAAATGATATATGTCTCCGAGATGCCCGAATAGAAAGTCCTCGAGGCATGATCGGCCAGCTCGGTACCGATCCTCCAGGATAGGATAGGATAGGACATGCACAAATCTTGCGAAGACGGTTTCAGAATTCAAAATGGTAGAGCTGGATTTGCGTCAAGTGCAATGCGCAACAGCTGAGAAACAGTTAAGCAAAGCGCAGAGACGAAACGAAAATATGTACACACTCACTGATGTCAAGATGGGTATTGACCAGTTGCATCGAGGTACGGGCGACGGAAAGAGAGTATGTAGCCATTACTCTAGGGCCCCGAACGCTAGAAAGAAGGTCTCAGTACAATTTGTGATGAGAGCCGGTCGGCCAAGAGAAGAATTTCAACGAACACTGCGGGTCGAACTGGACCCATTTCGGTCAGGGACCTGGTACAAAATTGTCAAATGACAATCTCGAATTGAGGAAGAAAAAACGGGTAAAAAGTGGCCCTATTTGGGCAAGAAAGAAAGAAAGAAATGTGGTCGACAGAAAAAATCCTCCGATTAGGCCGAAATTTCATGAGAGGAAGCGGCCCGACGCGAAACGCTCAAAAATGAAGTTCGATCGCAAAAACCGGTTCTTCAGGCAGCCCAAACCGACAGTTGATTGCATCAAGGTGCGGGTAGAATGGGGCCCCGGGCACCAGGTCGTCGGGTGTCCTATGAACACTGGCAGCCTGAGATGCGGAAGCCGAAGGAAGGGTAAGCAAAGAGCAAATTCCGGTAAATGCTTGTTGGCCGGGCATTTACCGACCAGGGATTCGGAATGACGACACTAACTAGCACTAACTGCGGCGTGCGCGAAGGTATGCGGCGGCTCGCGAGAGTTCATCAAAGATCTTCACCAGTGATCCGTCTTTATATGTGGCAAACACTCGAGGATGCGTGAGCGACGATTGGCAGCGATTGGCTCGGCCAGGGAACAGTGCTTCATTCGGAGAAGGGATACGAATTGAAGAAGACGAAAGTCAAATCCAGTTCTGTGAGACGTCGTTTTCACCCGCGCAGAGGGCAGCAGCAACAAGTTCTAATGATCCCTTGAATGAGCGAAGTTAAGGCAGGAATGAGTTCCTATCATCCAGACACTTGGTGTCCGCAGCGTTCAAGGTCAGACCGACCAGGGTTGGTTGGAGGCCGAGAAATCTGTGAGAGGCAATACCTCGAAATCCGGGTCATTATGAGTCAAATCGACCGCAAGCCTGAGAGTCGTAAGCGTGAAGAAATGTACGGAAGCGTTCACGGAGGAGATAAGATCCTCGAAGGCCATATGAGGAAAAGCTTCTTCGTCGTATGGATATTTGAGGTTGAAATGGTAACGTGTGTAGGAGGGGGGACGTTAGGGGAAGTATTTGCATCCCTTCCTCCCAATTTGTGGCACAACTTTCGAACGATTTCCTCGTCCACTGAATACTCAATCAGAACGGAAAACAGTGCGTTCAAACATCGGCGCGCACCAGAACAGTGCCTGCAGCCATCATTCTCCTCGAAATTAACGTGAAGTCCTAGCCTTTTCAGGCCGCCACATTGGATAAACTGTAGCGGAACGGTTACATCCAGAAGATTGACTGAGCGACGACGATTAATCGCATTGAAATTGTTGACGCATGCTGCAAAGCATTTGACGATGAGCCCGATGAGACCTGGAAATTCAATGCCACCAGATAGATAATAGAACGCGATCCAACTCGTCGACACCAGCCGGCGCCATCACATCCCAATGCAACGTACGCAGAACTGATCCTCGCGGTTGGGAATCCACAGAGGCGAATTTTTGAAGAGCCGCAATCGCCAGCTTGATATTTTCTCTGTCCCGACTCCCCCAGCTGCCTTCCGCATGATATCGTAAACTAACTCAGGCACAATTCCTGAATGAGCGAGGATGGC
Source organism: Panellus pusillus (assembly GCA_013387415.1). Taxonomy (NCBI): domain Eukaryota; kingdom Fungi; phylum Basidiomycota; class Agaricomycetes; order Agaricales; family Mycenaceae; genus Panellus; species Panellus pusillus. The sequence goes on from QVIE01001961.1 coordinate 33,921, forward strand.
GCTTGGGCAACAAAGCGTCTTCCCATCGCGGAGAGTTCCTATGAGGTCGCGGTATTTGAGGGCGGTGAAAGGTGGATTGACGACATTGCTAAAGGAAGGCAGAGAATCTTTCGCAAGAGCGGTGAGTGACGCGGCAAAGATGGGCCAACGATTTCCCGGATGAAAAAGACGCGACGATCTCCCACAATTCAGGTGGCACGTCGAAGATAGCTTCGGGACGCGTCATGTTAGTAGGATGTGGGTCGTTCGGAGAATCGTCGTTACAATCACGTTGGTCCGGAACCATCCGAAGAAATCCACGAGCCAAATTGAAGTAACTGGCCAACGCCATTTCATTTTGTGCATTCCGGCTAAGAGCATATACTACAAGAGATTGAGAGACCGCCGAGTGAAAAAAGGATAAAAAGGCCATGAATATCTAAGTACAGCGCCGAGGGGGATGCGGCCGGGGTGCGCATGGGAGGGAGCGCGCGAGGGGGAGAGGGAAGGAACAACGAGTGTGCGTGTAGCCCTTAACCAAAATAACGGAAAGATGGTTGAGATGGTGCGTAATAATACGAGAGGATATAGTAGTGAAGTGAGGTAGTGGGAGGAGGGTGGGAGTCGGCACCTCCTCAGCGCGCGCTATGATTTGAGCGGGATCCCGCCCGCGGGTACTGGCTTCCATGGTACTCGGTGGAAGTCCGCCGCTGGATAGACATGAGCAGAAGCAAATAAGAAGAGTACAAATACGCACTTCTCTCGAATACACTGTTTCCCCACCAGTTGACCTCGATCTTCCCATTGTCCGGGAACTGCAGCGTGAAGAATATCACGATCAGTGAGATCACCGTCCCGCTATCCAACGCCGCGCTAGTGACGTAGTTGAACTTGCTCCACCACGCAAAATGTCGCTTGCGGATAAAGTACTGGAAAATGGCGCCCACAGCGAACCACGATGAGTAGTTAATGCCTGTTGCTGGGGGAATGCCCGACACGCCGTTGAGAACGACAGGGGTGCTGATGTACTTGACCCAGCTATTCGGATAGCGTCGCTGCCAAAACCAAAATGGCAGAGGGAGAATAGCACCAATGACGAGCGCATATAGTTGCGGGTGGTAGATGGACTTGACACCAACTGGCGCGAGGGTCAATGAGGCCCTGCAAACCAGTGAGACAGAGCCAGATAGGAAGGCAGAGAGAACGCACCAGATAACAGACGCAGTGAAGAAGACTTCGTTATGAGACACGTTAGCTGACTCTTCTGGTTCGGTTGGCAAATGTCCTCGACGTTGGAAAAGATCCAAGTCTTGACTCCGACCTGCAAGAAAGCGGCCATGACGGTGCCAACGAGCTGCACGAGGAACGTCGCTCGTGGGGGGACCTTCACGTAATGTCCGAGCTTTAAGTCTTGGATAAAGGACGTTGCCTCGGTGAGGGTTGGACGGAGTATGATTTGAAGATCTATCACAGGTTAGCGAAAGTGGAGGAAGAAAGGAAGCTCTCACCATATTCGCAAGCGGATCCCCGGCAGAAGGGACCCGGGGATGATTTGCGCGAGTATGTTGAGCGTGATCTCCGTCCCAGTCATGGCGTAGATGAATCCAGACGGTAGGATATATATGATCGGCAGCGAAACGGACAAGAGCAACGCCCACACAGGGAGATCCGTGTGCCAAACCTGCAACAGATCAGATCCATGCAGATAAGGATTATAGAGACCCACCTCTACTGCAACGATTGCCAAGCTGAAGAACACGCAAAAACTCAGCAAGTACCACCAATCCGGGACCTCGGGGTAATTACGCATGAGCTTCGCGTGGATATCGTCACTCTCGACCCGCATCTTTTTCACGCCGTTCAGCAAGCTGCGGCCGTGGTACAAGAGCGTGTGCACGATGACACACGTACTCAGCGCGAACGCAAGGAGGTACGTCATGGCATACGTTGCGGGGAGGTATAGAGGACTGTACTTCCCGTACGTCTCTGCATCGAACGTGTCCGCGAGCGTGAGCACCTTCGAGACGTTGTACTCAGCACCGAAACGGTCGTACGGGACGTTGTCGGAAATGGGGAAGTATCCGAGATCCCAAGAATTGGAATAGTACAGCGCTGGAGTGAGGATCCAGAAGAACATGACGAAACCGGCGAAGATGTGCATCTGGGCCCCAAGGAACCATCAGCGGGGAGCCAATCCAGGAAACCTCGGTCCAGTCGAAGGTGAGCACGCTCATGCCAAGCCGGAATAGACTCCGAAGAGCTGATTCACGGGGACGTTGTTTGGGGCGGCCAGCAGATGAATGAGAATATGGAGAGGGCCTGGAAAAGGAAGCCTGGAGGAGTCAGCATCTTTTAGGAATAGGCTTTGGAGGTCGGACCTGGAAGGAAGAAGAAGAAGAAGGCTCCCGTGCCGACGAGCAAGAAATAGCGGTAGCGCGTTATTCCGCCCGAGTCCTCGTCGTCTTCGGCATGGAGGGTGTTGAGGAGGGTGCATGCGACCAAATTCTGAGGCCAGACCATGCTCGCGGGCCAGACGAGGAAGCGTCGACACATGCCAGCGAGGCCAAAGCCGGTGAGTTGGGTGGCGAGGACGAGGACGAGAGCAAACCAATATGAAACCTGAAAAAAACATCAGAAACATCAGAAATGACATTGAGAACAGACGGTCAATATACCCTGATGTTATAGAAGAACTCTGACACCACTATCGCGTTAAGGGCATACGGGCTGCCGACAGCCACGTTGGCCATAATGAAGACGAGAACGTGTTCCTTGATATTCCAAGGCCCAGGGTTCAGTGAAAACTCGATAGAGCGGAAGCGGTAGGTTGTGATAGGGAGTATATAGGCAAGAAATTTGCCACATGGGTAGGCGATGAGAAGGAGGGCCAGGGGTACAACAGATGGTGCCGGTTGGCGAAAATTGAAGAATACGTTGAGGGAGCTAGATATTGTGCATAGCAGCAAGCCGACAAACCACATTCGGAGGGTCAAGGCCGGCATATCGGGGTCGTCGATATTGGAGACAGAGGCGCGGACTTCGGGAAAGGGCGAGTCCTCTTCTTCGACCGTGTCGAAGTCGAATTCCATTCTGATAGACGAAGGTTCACGAAGAACGAAAAATGCGAGGGATAGACACACTTTATGGATCCCTCCTCGGATGCGGTCTGGGCAAACGACTGAGACGATTCCGCCCTGATATTGTTCTTCTCGCCAGTGCTAGGCAGCGATACCATTACAGGTGTTGCTGGAGTTGCTGGAGTGTAGACTGGCGCAGGGTATTGGAGAGGAGGGTATTCGTGCCGCTGCTCCTGGGCCTGGTCGGCGGTGCTCGGGGGAGGAAAGCAAAGACATCCTCGACGCTGCTCTCGTCGTCGTCGTCCTCAATGTCGTCGTCGAAGGTGTACCGAGCAGGCCGGTCGTCGTCCTGTGAACTGGGCGTCGCGGCGGTAGTGGGCATTGGGAAAGGTAGGGAATTGATGATGGTCCCTGGCGCCAAACATCCCGGCACACTATCAGTCCCTCAATTGCTAACCCTGAAGTAAACTCAAAATAGTCGCTCGGTGGGCGCATAATCTCAACAGAACTCCTCATCTTGCACAATGGCCTCCGTTCGTAGTTTTCCGAGCACAGCAGGACACCTCGTATGCCCGTAAATGGGGTCAGGCACACATGTATTATTATATCGGCAAAGGGATTCCGCTCCGAATCGTATCTGGACTATCATAATTACCCAAGGCACCTTCATTCGAGAGTTGGCAGAGTGTTTATGAGAAACGCGCGAGCTAAATTACTGGCCTAGCAAAGACCTTCCTCAGTATCTTCTAATCAACAGGCCTAATATATGGGTTGCGCATTTCATAGTAATTTTGAAATGAAGATAAGTACTGGGCCCATGCCAGGCCCATGGCCGGGGACTTGGGAGTAGAGACGGCATTGACGTAATATACGAGGAAAATGTAAACGGGATGTGCGGACCCACCTGCAGAAAAATTCAAGAGACTTCAGTGGGGTCACAAAAAGCGTGGACTCCCACTGGCAGCTGCGCGCATCTGAGAAGCATATGCGTGGGCGCGAAGAGCTGGAGAGCTTAGGAGAGCTCCTACAAACCGTGAGAGAAACTCAGGACGTCGGAGTATCCTTTCTCTCGACATATGTCAGGCACGGACTGAAAATTGCAACAGTCTTGCCAAGCTGTCTTGACGGTGTTTTGTCAAAGCGCAGAGACGACGCTGCGAAAGATCCAGAGGGCTGGTCTTTTGCAGAAATGAATATGATCCCTGGACTTCGCAAGTTCCCTGTAGAAAGCCCAGTCTCATTGCTCCATATCCGTGGTCTTCGTGTACACTGAGGTCTACTGAGGTACGCGGCCTCCTGCCAAGCAGTGCGGATATCATTTAATTTCAGGGCGATTGACATGATCACATGAAGGGAGATGAAGGGTCGTCAACAAGAGGAGCTGAGGCTGAACCTGGCTGAACCTGGCTGAACAGCAGCGAACGTGTCAGCGCACTGGGCCCAAGGCAAGCTTGACAGCGGACTTCATGGTAAATTGAATTTTCAGGCCAGTTCGACTTGGAGATCAAGCTTCAAGCTTCAAGCTTCAAAGCTTCAAGGCCAATGAGATCTCGAAAGTACGAACCTCGGCTTATCCGATGCGGCTTGCGCCGGCCTATCCTATCCTGTCCTCAGATGAGCAGAACTGAGCAGTGATCATGAGAAGAGCTAAGGTGCAAGATATGAATGCTCTTCTAAATTGGACCGCGATCGTCGCCGATCGAACAGCCCACAGGCACATGATGCATGATGCGTGATCGCACAGGCGTTGCAACCCGCCATGGCCCATCTGGGACCGACCTGGGACAACGATGCCGACAACCAACTCAGCCGTCGTTCAGTCGTTAGATTCAACGCCGAGATCTCTTTCCCCCGAACATAACAACTAAGATCTCTTTTTCTCGACCACCCTTCAATTTGGACACTTGCCCGCCGCAATTTTGAAGCATCTAGTGTATGGACGCCGCCAAGCGGCCGGCGGAGGCGTGAGATGGTGTCATACTGGAGCGTCTGCAGCTACCAGCATCCATTCTCGCGCACAGAAACCCCAATCAGCCACAAAATCTTTTATCAGCCCAGCCACTTGCCCTTCACCGCACTTTGTTCCCGTTTCGGAGAACGCCGTTGTCGATCATTCCTTGCTGTGTTCTGAGGCGCTAGAGCTGCTCATCAAATGTTTTTTTGCCGCTCATGAGTGTATTTTGAGGACTCACTGCTATCCCAGCACAGTGCTCGATCACGGCCGCAACCTATGTGTCTTCGAAAGTCTTCTTTATGTGATAGCTTCGAACTTGGACCCACCGCCATTGCTCGGACCCCCTTCTATCAACCAACTCTCTATTTCTGCTGATCTTCATTCCCGCTCTTTCCCAGCATCATGGCAAGGATGGTGTTTCAATATCGTGAACATGCTGTGTGCTGGACGACTGCTATCTATCAATTTCCGCCTTCCTCCACTAGGTACTTAAGAACTACTAGTTGCCTGAAACGAGCGTACTTCATATGGCCCCACGCAGCAACACTAATGCATCTGCTTTTGTGCTCGATTTTCGGGATTCTATCTGGGTCGCAGGAGAAATTATTTCTGGTCGCGTGGATTTGAACGTCGCTTGCGCCCAAGATGATGGTCTGGAAACTTTGCGCGTGAACCTGAAGGATTCATTGTCACGTACGTTGCCTCTGTCTTATTTTCCTCCTTTCGCTTCTGTCTGATCCATAACGCTCAAACAGAAAAGTAGCTGAACAGAATGCCGACGGCAGTCGCACTACGTATAAAAGACCATTGAGGTACCTCCCATTCGTTTCAAACAACTCTCTTCCTGAACGAGTATAGCTGTTGAACACAACGAAATTATTATGGGAAAGGGGAAGCGCATTCCCCGACCCCGACTCCCACATACTCGCCTTACCCTTCCAGTTTAGACTACCAACCAACATTCCACCATCTTTCGAACTCTCTGTGCTTCACCACGGGGCCACTATAAATTACGCAATTGAGGTGTCGGGTATCCGGCCTGGTCGACTTCGGAAAAACCGTGAAATCCGTAGAAGCCTCACAGTCTTACCTGCCGCGTCTCCAGCACAAGTTCTGGCCAGGACGATTTTAGAGCAAGGGTGGGATGGTCCATGGAGGACCCTTGTTCTGGAGCGGAAAATTCGCCAGGGCATCTGGGGTGATTACGGCAACGTGCGAGTGGAGGTGGGAAGGCCCTCTTGTCTCCGATGATTGTAGTCTGACTAAAGGATTTTTCTGCAGGTCAAGATACCCAATCTCGAATCGTTTCCTTGTGCCACCGCAATGCCGCTTTGGTTCCACGTCGAAACGAGAACCAAAACGATGGCACGTACTGAGCTGTCCGAAGACAAAAGCCAGAAACTGTTCCCCGCTCCGCCCACCGATCCCGCTGACGTGAGCCTATACTTCCACCGAGAGGCAAAGATCCGTACTCTTCGAAGGAACGGCTCGGCCTTCGATAGTTTTCGGATTCAAGGGAGCTTGGGTGATCCTACTAGCACATCCGTTGTATGTCACACTCAAGATACGGAGTGGATCTCAGATTGTGCAAATAAAGGCCGAGGGGTCTGGAAGCGCGCAGTCAGCTTCGAGACAACGGTTCCACTCCCGTTCGCACCGACATTCACTACCGAAACCGTTGACTGCAGGGTAAGAACAACATTTTCTGCCCCCACGTCGCTGCTTAATAACAAGCCTTCAATTATCCAGTACTCCCTTCGCTTCACTATATCCTTTCCTGGAATCGGAAACGACCTCAAAATCCAATTGCCCATACATCTTGACCCCGTGCATATATGCGGGTCTCCTCCGAGCTGGTCACCTGAAATAAGTTACGCGGAAATACCTCCAGAAACCCCGTTTCCTCTCGAAGAATCACCGTGCGCACTTTTTTCCGCCTGGTGATGCAGAAAGTCAACATCCTTTTGCAGATCTTATTGGGAATTGAATAATGTTGATCGAGGTCTAAGTGACCGGGAAAGCGATGAATCGTCTTAGCTGCTGCCCCCTAATCATACTGCATGCTGTTTGAAACAGTATTAATTAATTAGCCCTCATGTAATAAACGAAAACTTACAGCTGATTCGGAAACTTGAGAGGGCTTTCGTGAAGCTTTGTTCTTCGATTTGTGCTTACCTCTGCCAGTCATCAGGGTTACTGTTTACAAATACCTTGTCGGCCCCAAAAAGCCGGAAAACTCGAAGGGCCGGAAAAGGACCGGCCTCACAAGCAGCTGATGTGTGTACCGGTCCGAGTCGGCGGTCGGGCATAAAGAGACATTACGTATAAGAAGCCGCTGATGTGCTTCTCGGCATAGTAAGAACAAAGACCCCTGGGCCTGAGGCCTGAGGCCTAAGCGCTGAGCCATCGGGGCTTTGCCAGGAATTTGACGAACTTGGCACGAGCCATATAAAATGCAGAAAAATAATATAAAATCATATAGGACACACAGAAGCCCTGAGACTTCTTACAATAACAGCTTTGACAAAGTTCGATACCTTCCAAAACCAAAAGATATACCACAGCTGATTCGGAAACTTTAGAGGGGGTTCCATCAGCCTTTCGACAAATTTCTTGTCACTTGATCTCGCTTGAATCGGCTTTTTCGCTTGAGCTCAAGTGATCAAGTAGATTCCAGGACTCAAGTACTCAAGTAGTCGTAGTACATTTACTTCAAAAATTCATACATATGATGGTCAGCGTAAGGATTTACAAAGTATCGATTGAAAGCATCTAGCGTGTCCGAGAAGTGAAAGTCCTCAGGAAGAGGACCGGTGCCATAGAGACCAATTAAGTGGGCGCCGCGGGCAATTGACTCGAGGCGGACAACGGCCAGCGATGGCTGGTGATGCTGAAGCTCAGGCTTCACGACCCACATCCCAGTATCAGGATCTGGGCTGTCTCCAACCGGCACAAACCATCGTACAAAGGCACATTGGTAATCAGTGCCGGCGAAGCTGAATGAGAAAAAAAGAAGAACACGACCAATCACGAGGCCGCTCATGACTGGGCCCCCGACGTGGATAAAAACGGTGTCATTGCGGGCGTAGCCGTGCCAATTCGGGTTAGCCCGAATACGCTCGGAGTACATCCCTCCAGCGCCACACAGATCGCTCGGGGCGTAAAAGCGCGCCACAGCAGAATGGTAGACCTTGATGTGGCCCCCGAACACCGGGCAGTCGTCCAATCTGACATGATCGACAGGACCATGGAGTTCTTCATACAAGAATCGGCGGAAGAGGGTGGGGAGCTGGGGCTGATCGATGTGTGCAGCAAGTGCATTGAGCTCCTTTGGGTAGCCACGCGCTGCAGCATGATTGAGTCTTCGGAAGGAGAGGAAGAGACGATGACTCACCAGCGGTATGACCAAGCTCCACAGATGACAGGCATTTGGGGCCGTGATCGATCTCGTCCGCCTCATCGTCATTCCCATTGACGACAGCCGCAGCTACGGTCTGAGGCTGGTAGCCCTCGAGGACCATAGCTGTATAGGATGATGTTGTACCTATCATCATCCCTCGTGTGCGGAATGAGACCGCCGCCGCTGCCATCTTTTCAATCCGGGATATCGTTCGAAGCATTTGCGGTAGGGCATTGAAGCGGCTAGAGCGTCGCCATGGTTCTTTGACCGCCTTGATGTGCTTAGACTCTGTGATGGAAGAGCAAAGGCCGTTAGGGGAGCCAAAAAGACGGATCGATCGAATGTAGTGGACGAGGGAATGTTGTCGGGGAAGGGAAATGTCAGTGCGTACTCCGGTCTCTATAAAGATCTGGCGGTATTGATGAAATCGATCAAGCGCGGACTGGATGGTGACAAGATCGTCTGCAGAGATGCTGTTGCGGCGCACGAGATAGCATGTGTCCATGAACGCGACAAGACATTTGACCATGTCCGAAGGCAGGTAACCGGCCACGGCCCCAGATACACCTACGTTCGAATGTAAATTGTTCTCATACGCGGCGGGCCCATAGGTATAATAGACACTAACCTTCATCAATGCTTTTGAGTCATCGCCTGTCCATTGATGGAAGTCGCGTCCGTCGGGAAAACGCCGCAAGCCAGGAAACTCAGAAACAGCCGAAATTCTATCCAGAGTAAGTACAGATAATGTGCGTGAGGCAGTACATCTGACCTCCGGTCAATATCATGTATGATTTCGAGGGCGCGCTTCTCGCCGTGTGCGATAAGCAGATACTCATTGACCCACGAGACCAAATGGTCCTTGAACGTCCCCTTGATGACCTGATGGAGAAGGTCCGACGAAAGAAGCTCGTGAATGTCGGCTCGAGGAAACTCGGCCGTAAATGGCTTCAAAACTATGGTCAGCTGAATGGGCTTCAGCTTCAACATCACTCACTACAATGTCTGCCCGTATTCCAAAGTCATCCCAAAGAATCCCGGGGTCAAACTGAGTGACCAGAAACTCCGTAACTGTTCTTGTGCGAAGACGAGCGCCTTCCTTATCAAGCTCGTCGGGTCTGCATCACATCTACCTGCGATGAGTGTACGGCTTCGGGCAGTAAAATAACATACTTTGCGCACCAATTCTGGACTATAGCCGCAAGCCAGACTTGTTCGGGATAGTCTGCAATATATGGGCCAAGCCCATAGATAACCCGTCGGAAATGACGATCCGGACACTGTACGACCTCCGGGACTGTCATGGCGGCCTTGAGAGGCTTGAAGATTCTTGCAAGGCATGCGTGGTACATCTGACGCACGAACTTCTGGTACCCCGGCTTTGTGCGGTGCTTCTTGCTGGCTTGAATGATGCAGATTAGCCCACAGCACCAATTTACCCGAGAATAAGAAGAACCCACTTTTGGGGATGGGCAGAAAAGCCGCAGGGAGAACCCCATTACCATGAGCACGTCGAGCCGTGCCCGTGAGCACGCCGGGAGAGATATAAACGGGATGATACTCTTGATGTCCCGTCCCGACAGAGACGGTGGTCTTGTCGCTACCGGCTACCACCGGTACGAAGGCCGAGCCATGTGATTGAGGATTCTGTGCAATCTCGTCCTGAAGGAAAATTGAGAAAGTTTGACGAAGAGATGGCGAGATCAACTCACTGCTTGTCTCCACGCCCAATCACCGGACATCAGGTTTGAGAAAACCCGTTTGCCCTTTTGATTGAATTGGCGGTACGGGATGAAATCCACATGGCCGCGGAACACAGGGTTGGAAAGCTGGTTGTGGAGTAATAGTCGTGTGTCGCGTGTGCAAAGCTCATAGGTCTGCGTCATCCATTTGGGTGGCTGGCCAGGAGGAAGGGGGCCGGAATAACGAAGGGTGCATGTCTTCCACGGTGCCTGGCCTTCCTGGATGGCATCAATTGTCGCATACATATCGCGCGCATCTTTCCACGGTGCCTTCGCCCCGAACTTGAGCACCGATGCTGCCCAGATATCGAGAGCAGTGTTGATATCTTTCTCCGAGCTTTGAGCCTCGACAAAGTGAAAGTTTGCAAAGTCGAACTCGGTGCGATCGGCAAATGGTTCCCATGCAGCTGGGTCTTGACCGTCGGGCGGAGGCGGCGGCGGCGGCGGCGGTCCGGCGAATTCGGCTAGAAACACGCCATCCTCGTTGCAGGGAAGAGCTGAACCAGTATTTGAAACCAATGGTCAGACTACAAAAGCTACACACCATTTAATTGTGGATGATAGTGAGTTTGAAAGGTGTTCTCGTCCTCCCCTTCGGAAGCGGGAGTCAACTGTCGATGGGCACTATTACGATGCTGGGTAAGTCCCCCGAGGCTCTTGCAGGTCCGTAAGCAGGTCGGGCAAGTATAGGATGTCCCGTTGATAAGCTAGGAAAATGACCATAGGGAGAAAACGCTATTTTTCGCGATTCCCGAACCCATTCCCATGCGAATCATACTCGGAATAAGGACTAGTGCTGAGCCCAGAGGCAGCTAGTTGGACCGTGATGCGCTGAGTAACGGACTGTTGAAGGAATAAGCCCCGGATATGGTTGCCTGCCTCGCTCCGAAACATGTAGGAGATGTGCTAGTCTATTATACCCATGGGAATTACAGCTTCCAAGAGTCGGATCCTTTGGAAGGACACTCTACAGGCTGGTTCCAACCAGACATGCATTCTACCTGGGCACCTACGTTATTAGAAACACAACGAATACGATCGGCATGGCTTCCGCTGTGTTCCGACGTCTATTCCGAAGGGAATCATGATCAGATCACTAGACTCGAGTCTAATCACGGCCGACCTTCCGGAGCATATCTTCGTGGTTCAACCTCGGAACCTACACAATATGGGTGTCTCCCTGTTGCTACGGACTCGTACAACACAGTACTAGCCTTTTAGCTTACGGGAGAGGCCTACAAACCAAGGAAATCGACATTCCATCGGAGGGTTCAACAAGCCAAGACACCCCTAGTGTCGGAGTTTCGTTGACCGGGCGTTGGAATTTCACCTCAAGCACATAATAATGGCGTGACCGCCTCAACAACCAATCGGAACGACTACATACCAAATTCCAGAGCGGCTTGGCGGACTTTTAATAATAGCTATTGCTCCTATGTTGCTAAATATTATTCCGAACATGTATAAGTAGTGTAGAATATCTCGAAATCGACAGAGAATACTTGGGTAGCGAATACCTTGGTTGCAGATCGATCCTTCTGGGAGAGAACTGAGCCATTCCGTGAGCTAGTAGCCATAAAACGCTACGATTCGGAATAAGAGTATTTTTGGGTTTCGACGTTCTACTATCAGTTGAATAGTGAATATCAAAACTTTTACTTGCTATTGTTGGAAATTGTGAGATTGAGCTTGGAATAAACGAATCTTAGGGATTCCTATCGAACGGCACTCGGGAACAAAGCGTACAAATCCGTGTTGTATCGGTCGCGTCGAATTTAGACGTCGTTATACCATTCCGAGCGTGTTTTGTGTTGGAAGCTTGATTTGGATCGCATTCCCAAGACTATCAGTCTTATAAATTGCTGTTGAGCCGTTTGCTCCGGTCTATCTATCGTACATTTGTGTGGAATACAGCTGAGAAGCTCTAAATCGAATACAAAAGCTTTAGAATCGTATTACTTGGTCATTCCAAGGGTATTATTCGCAACACTACTCTTTTGAACGCTCTTCTGAGATAATAGCCTTCCCTACAACCTCTTCGAGGCCCTGTACTAGGGACTTATACTCGGCGGCATCTACTGAGGGAATCACTCGCTACGAGCTCGTGTGGAGAGTTAAATCAGTACAGTTTTATACTGTTCCGATCGACTTTCTGAACGGAATCATTGTGAATAGTTTCTTCTATAGGTTTCGCGCAGACTCATCACCTGGAGCCCACCGCGAGGGAGGGTTAGAGTCTCTTTCAGAGCTATAAATCGAGTTTTCGTGTTGTTGTACGTCTGAGTTTTACTCGGACACCCCTACCAAACCAGTTTCGCTATTCCTCCTAAAGACAAGGAGAAGGCGATACAAAACAAAAATTCTGGTGACTTCCCTGTACTCTTAAGAACAGAGGGACAGTTAAGCGCAGGTAGACTACGACCTACCGCACCAGTTACTTCAGGTCGACAGACCAGAACATCGCTTAGAGCCAAGGAAACTTTGGTTCCGCCGCTCGAACACCACAGAATTAGAAGGACTACTACGTCTTCGAGTTCTTTGACTCCGTTGGAACCTACACCAGGTCCTTCCGAATCAGTTACTACACCTTTCGCTCGGTCAAACATCCCGAGACCCTCAAGACAATTCAATTCAAACCGAACACCCCGTACCAAAATGTCATCTTTTAAAATACCTGCGTCTTACGACCAGAACCGTCCGAAATTCGATGGAGAGTCCACTGGCAGTCTGAGGAATTTCCTTAGAAACTGCGAGACGGTCTTCAAGAGTGGAGGAGTCGTTGATGAGGACAAGCAGAAGCAATTGCTGCTTGATTACCTCGATCATTTCAACATCCGTGAACAATGGATGTTACTTCCATCGTACCCCGCTGCGGGAACGTTCGAAAATTGGAAGAAGGAAATCCTTCAACTATATCCCGAAGTCGAGGATATGGATCAGGGATCTCTAGCCCGTCTCAAAGAAATATGCAATGAGAATGGAGTAATTACCCGCGCCGAACTCGGGAAATTACGACGATTCCGTATTGCTTTCGTCAATGAGGCTGGGAAATTATTGAAAGGGTCGGCTCTCGTTACCAATAAACAGTTGGTAGAGATGATCCTTTCTGTGCTTGAACCAGGCTTTGCGAACGCGGTTGAGGCCGCTATGAACCAACAAGCTATAGTTGCTATGTTGCAACCTCCGGGCGCTGGTGGTGTTGCCGCTGGGAATGCCGGAGTAGCTCTTGGAAATCGACGAGGCGACAAGCTTCCGTACCAACAAGTGTTCCAAATAGCTGATTTTATTTCGGACAATTGGTCAGGGCGAAGTGCCATGTACCTACTTGATGGGAAGGAATCGTTGCGAGCTTCTCTTGCACCGAACCTTGAAGTTCCGGTTATTCCTACAGGGAATACGGTTAATTCCAGGATGAAGGCGGAGATAGACGATCGTTTCGACTCGTTCGCTGGTGAAATCGCAGCCATGAAGGATACTTCAGTGGTTCAAGGAAAGAAATTCGACGAAGCACTCAAAAGGATCGAAACGGCCTTTGAGAGTTCAGTTCGAATTATGAACCAAAATCTCCGAGGACCTCCTCCGCACCAGCAACCTCAGCAAGGTGGGAATGGTGGTCGTTCCGAAGAGAATCAGGAGCGGAATAATGAGGATTCCCGGCAGAAGGATGGATATTCCCGCTGGGGAGGTGGCCAATTCAATCGGAATGAGAGCCGTCCTCAAGACTTCCAGTGTTATTTCTGTGAAGGACCACACATGGTTCGGAACTGTCATAACAAGGATGAGTTTATCAGCCTAGGTTGGATCGTTGTTGAAAACGGTCAGATTAAACTCGCAAATGGGAGTTATATTCCTCGCATGCCTGAAGGAGTCAGCCGAATGCGCAAAGTTGAAGAGCACTATCGCAAACAGGGTATAACCCGAGAGTCTGCGAAAAATCAACGCGCTTCGATGATGCAGACCTTCTATGTTGGAAGGGAACCAGAAGATCCATACGATTTGGGAACAGATCGTATCGACCATTACTATGACACCAGGGAAGATGAGATTCAGTCCCGTAGAATGCAACAAATGTATTCCGGTCGGAATCAATTCGTCCAAAGAAATGAACCAAGAATCCAGCCTGTCCAGGCGCCCCAGGGTGTTCAACCACCCGTCTATCCAAATGGCGGTGTTCAACCACCGCCTTCGCAGTTTTATTCAGGTCCAGTAGTGGCTTCCAACTCCAACAGTGTTCCAGTTAATAGTGGCTTGGATCTGAACCACATTATTCAGTTGATTCAAACTTGCCGTGGTGATTCGCCCGCAAGTGGGAAACCTGAGGTTCAGGAACAGTTCATAGCTACTCGGAGCGGTGGTGGTTCGTCGGATCAACCGTCGAAACCTTCGGGTTTCTAGGGGGTTCGAGGAAGGAGGCTGAGAAGCGAACAAAAGTAGTTCCTTCCACTCCAGCCAAGCCTCCGGAGAACGAGAAAAAGGCTGATACTGATGATAACTGGCGGGATAGGAAAGGAAAAGGAAAAAGAGTGGAGTTTGAGGAGCCTTCCGAGAGCGAAAATGCTCGGAATGATACTCGAACGACCGTTCCCACGGTTCAAACAAAATCGACGCCGCCTAGAGTGGAGAAACCAACAAATCGGAGGATGGTGACCTTAGAGGATGTTTCGGATGAAGAAGACGAAACGCCGGTTACACCTTTCGAGAAGTTGGTTCCGAAGTCGAAGCCCAAGGGTACGACTGGAAATTTGCGAAATGCGCAAATTGAGTCTGTACAAGAAAAAGCCTACAAGCTGGTTCCAAAATACGACGATCCGAATATTATTACGGATCTGGTGGACCAGACGAAGATGATGGAGTT
>QVIE01001030.1:0-24574 GCA_013387415.1 Panellus pusillus
GTCGCGGAGGCTCCTCTAGCCTGAGCTCCCTCATCACTCCCTTTCTGAAACTCACTGTTCGCTGGCCCAGCCTGAGCTGCCGGTTATCATCTCAGTATCCAAAGAAAACACAGTCACATTCACTTCAAGCCAAAATCATCGACTACGGAGGCTCCACGTAGGCTACATTCGGCTCGTATTTCGGGCAAGTGGAGGGGTAGGGAGAGACGAACGATTAGGATGGCTGCAGGTGCGTCCCCACAGGCTTGATCTAGCGTCGTGTATCGATCCGCACACCCAGCCCATTCGACCTTACATCTCACCTCATGCATCGGTCGTCCCTTTCTCATACACACGGACACGGCGCTCCCGCCGTTCTCGCTGCTCACGTGAAAGCACAGCGGCGTTCGAGACCACGCGAGGCTTCAACACTGCGGGTGATACACGTGCGACATGCAACGGCAGTATCTACACAGCCCGAGAGCGAGAAGGCATACATGTTCCCATGCTCGTGTACGCCACTTTACTACAAGCGCAGCTCGAGGCGTAAAGCATGCGCCAGGGCAGGGGGCAGCGCGTGCGCGCGGCCAATACGGAGCCTACGGATCCGGCCGTGAGGCACCGCGCAGACGACTGCCGGAAGCGGTGGAGAGGAGGGTCGTGCGCAACGGGCACGAATGCGAACGTCCAGTGCGTACATGGGCCGGAGAACAGGCGCACATGCGAACACACGGAGGCTGCGCGCTGCAACACGGAGGCTGCGCGCTGCCGCACAGAGGGTGGCGCAGCGAGACGGAGCGCGGCAAGCGGGAGGAAAGCGAGCCCAGGTTGCGGCCGCCGGCGAGGCAAGGCCTCAGACGCAGGGAGAAGGTGGCGCGAGGAGCGCGACGGAGGGTGCGCAGAGCGAGACGGATGGTCCCAGCGCACTAGGAATGTGCAGCAGACACGGCTGCGTGCGGGTAGACGGACATGCACATAGCCGAAGGGTGCATGCGCCGAGGGGAAGGATCTGCGGCGAGCAGGAGGAATCGCGGCGAGCGGAAGGAAGCGCGGCGAGCGGGAGGAAGCGCGGCGAGCGGGAGGGATACAGCTCCGCGGTGCACGACCTTGCACGGCGAGCTGCGCAGGCGATCCCTGTTTTCGCTCGCACGGAGCCTGAGGGCAGGCCAAGCATGACGGACTGGAGGGTGTGAACGGGTGACTGGAGGGTGTGAACAGGTGTGTGGATGGTAGGCGAAGGGGCGCGCAAACAGCGGGAGGCAGCGGGCGATAGGCGGGAGTACGACGCCGTGTGGGCTGGACGTGGCAGGCAGCTGTCGCGCCATGCGGCGGTAGGCGGGCGTTATGCGGGCGTTATGGGAGGCTACGCCGCTGCGGAAGACGGTCAGACTACGTCGGAGGCCACCCCAGATAGCACTATTACTTGACTACAAAAGAAGCACGCTAACCGGGTGCCATCACGGATTCAAGGAGGCTTCTCTGGTGGGGCTGATCAAGACGGACGAGTGATACACACTCCAGATTCATCAGCCCGGCGAGTTTCTCGTGGCCCCGAACCGTCTCAAGGAATTGAGGCCTCAGCGCCCTCTGCGCTCGTGCTTTGGGGCGAATTTCTCGTAAAGAAGGGTTGTCTGCAACGGCAGACAGGTACCTGGGTACGGAGCCGGCGTCAAAGAGATCTTCTTCAAAGTCTGAGAGAACAAGGGTTTGGAGGTTAGGGGCTAGTGCCACAGCATTCATAATGTTTTCTATGCAATTCCGGCCACTCCACCAATGGCCCCATATATCTGCATATTGAACGGGCATTACGAAGAATACCTGAAATATCTCTCGGATTTGAGGACTCGACAAGAAAGCGCGAAATGAACGCACAAGATTCGTCCATTTGGGTGCATTCTGAGTGAGCACCTCTACAACATGAAGCATCTTCTCGCGCTCCGAGCCGCCGTTAAAATTGGGGCCACACGCAAGCACGAATCGGCGGGGATTGAGCAGTGGGATTCCGCGGCACAGGCCGCTGGTGCCGTCCCCTTCTCGACCCAGAGAGTTAGCGCTATGTCCGTGAGATTTGTGACGGCCTGCAGAATCTATACATGGAGACAGCAAAGCCACCCTCGACGCGCAGCTTCTGGATGAACCCGCCCAAGCTCGGGTCGCCTTTGAGGGCAGCGGCGAGGGCTTGTGCTTGGCCCTTGGTCCGGAGGATAATGGTCTCATACAGGAGAGGGGTGGCAACGCGCAGCCAGGTCTTAGAAACAAGCAGGATTGCGGAGGTTCGAGACGGAGCCTGAGAGCATGGGGAGGAAGGATGTGTGTAAGAAAAGACCTCGTCGGACACAGAGAGCACGGGGTAGAGGATTTTGTGGATTATTTCGTCGGGAAGATGGGTAGCCATGGTGATAAAGGCGAAAGAGAGGACACTCAGTGGAAGTCAGAGTTGCGCGGCGATTGTCGCCCGATTCTGACTGGATTCTCGATCCGATTCTGATACGAATCTGTCACCAGAATCGACCAAGGATTAAGATATCCCAGAATCGAACAAAAATCGTCGTTACGCTCCTGGAGGCGGAACTCCCAAGGTTCGGCCTCTTATCAGTTGCTTATCAGGCTGCTCGTGCCGCTGCGGGCAGTCAGTCACGGTCGCGCGACTTGGCACATCAAGGTCACATTTAGCAGCATCGTTTCTTTTTTTCTGGAGCGTTCGAGTAGGACCGAGTCGAACCCATCGAAGCTCAGTCAGCGGATGCCTTTCGAGTCGTCCGCCTTGTTCATAAGTAGACTCGAAACCATTGAGACGCCCTACTAACGACTGTCTTTGATCATCCGGACTCCGCAGCACCTCTGGGACCTAGGCCTGTTTCGAGTCTCCCGCGTTCGTGTCATCTAGATTCTATATATCTCGTACACAGAAGCCGTGGTCTACATTCGAGTCCACTTGCACGAACTTTTAAATACTGCAGCATGTTATGTATCTACAACACAAAAAGAAAGAAAGGATAGCTAGCTAGCAAGTGCAACAAAGCAGGTATGTACTCATCGCAAACTGGGTCGGCCCGGGGTCGTAAAGTAGTAGTATCATATCGTATCGTATCGTATATAGCAGGCTGTCCTCTCAACTCAACTCAACGAAAAAAAGAAAGAAACGAAAGAAAGAAAAGAAAGAAAGAAGCGGCAAACACCCCGCCTACATGACGACGCACTCCTTCTCCTCCGCCCTCGCGCCCGTGAACCCCATCTCCGCGAACGTCGCGGCCCCCCGCCGCCGACGGGCGTCACGAAGCCTTCGTCCCGCTCTCCTTTCGCCCGCCTTCACCTCCTGAGTCGGACCTGGACCTGGACCCGGACCCGAGCCAGGCAGCGGCGTGCGCCGCGCAGGCGGCGTCCCCTGCGCGCGGCCCCTACAGCGGAGGGAGGCCGCGGCCCGACGCCGACGCCGACGCCCGGGTCCGCGAGGGCGTAGCCCCGCCCTGCCCCCTTCCCTGCCCCGCACCGGCGCCGGGAGGCACGCTCCCCTCCCTCTGCTGCTGCTGCCCCCTTCCCCTTCCCTGCTGCGTAAGCGAAGAAGAAGCAGAAGGCAGACTCCCCTCCCGGCGTGCTCCTGCACGCTCGGCATCGGCATCCCCCCCTCCTCGCACCCGGCCCCGCACCCGCACCCCCAGCGCGCCCGCGGACCCAGGACAGGGACAGAGACAGAGGAGGAATCCATCAACGAGCTCTTCCGCGCGAGCTCCATCACGCGCGTGCGGCGCTGCGCCGGGTCTTGCTGTTGCTGTTGCGGTGGGGGTTGGGGTTGGGGTTGCTGGTGTTGGGGCTGGGGTGGCGGGCGGTAGGCTCCGCCGTACGGGTTTGCGTCTGAATTAGCACGGGGAGGATTCAGAGGCGGTGGCGGGTGCGGGTGCGGGTTCGGCGCGTCGTACGGCGAGTCGGGATCCGGGTACGGGTTCGGGTTCGGTTCGTCATGCTGCGGGGTGTGGTGAACAACAAAACAAAAAAAGAAAGAAAAAGAAAAGAGGGGAAAGAAGAGAGTGGGAAGAAGGAGACATGACACGACAAACTCAGGTGTGGGTGGTCGAACAAAATGGAAAAGAAAGAAAAAGAGGAGAGGGGAAGTAGGAAGGAAGGAGAGCCGCGACACGACAAACGCCGGTGTGGGTGGTCAGACAAAAAGAGAAAGAAAAGAAAAGGAAAAGAGAGAGGAGGGAAAGAGAGAACGCACCCATTTTGATCGCTCCGCATGCGCGCCTGCGTCCGCTTCCGGACGAGCTTGTCCCCCGTCAGCGCGTCGTGCTCCGTCCTCCCGAGTGTCTGCGGCACGGCCCCTCCAGCGCCCTCAACCTCCCCGCGCATCCTCGCTCCCCCCCTCCGCCGCCCTCGCATACCACCCCCGCGCCGCAGGCACATCCACCCCCCGCCGATCCCCACCTCGCAGTAGTACCCCATAGCGAACTCGCCGCTCGCGAGCCCCTTGCCCGCGCCTTGAGCGCGAAGGTGCGCGCGAGCGCCTCGTCGCGGTCGAATGCCCCCTCGGCGCCCAGAGGAACCACTTGGAGAGCGCCATGTCGGCGTCGGGGAGCCCGGCCTGCGAGGCGAGGGAGTAGAATTGCACGGAGAGGAGCGGGTCGTATGGGAATGCGCTGGAGTCGGTATTAGATTAGAGAGAAATGAAATAAGGAAAAGGACGCACCCGACGGGAACGGCGAACTCGAACGCGTGGCCGAGCTTGTACTGCGCGGGGCAAAGTGCAGCGCGGCGGCGCGCTCGAGGAGCGCGCGGGCGTACGCCTCCTTCGTCTGCCCCGCGGGGAGGTTACGCGGAGGAGGTGTGCGGGTACGCCGACCGGCCTGGCGTCGGCGGCACCCGCACCCGCACTTCCACTTGCAGGCGCGGTGAACTCGCCGAGCAGCAGCAGCGCAAAGACGTACGCGGGCGCGGCGCACTGCAGGTTCGCTCTGACGGCGGCGCGGGAGAGGTTATTCAGCGCGTCCTCGTAGGAGACCTGGAGGCCGAGCTGGCCGAGGAGGTGGGCGGTGCCGAGGCGGTGGAGGGACGCGGGGTCGCCTGCCTTGGCGCCGCGGCGGAGGCAGTCGAGGGCGTGGGGGAAGTCGGCGAAAGCCTCGTAGTCACGGGCGAGGCGGAACCACGCGGGTGCGTACCCGGCGCGCGCCCGCGGCTTCAAAGTCGCGGAAGGCGGCACGTGGGTTGGGCTGGCCGCCCGGGGCGAGGGCAGATGAGGCGGCGAAGGTGGCGCGGAGGTAGAGGGCCTCGGCCGGCGGGGGCGTCTGCGCGCACAGATCCAGCACGAGCGGCACGGCGGCGGCGGCCAGCGGAGACGCGGCCAGCGCCGGCGTGCGGTCAACCAGGAACAGCACGTCCCGCGCCCACGCAAGCTGCAGCACGGGATCGTGGTTCGGGTTCGTCACCGTGCCGAGAGCTGCTTGTAGTGCGCTCAGCGACGGCAGGGGCACAGTTAGGTTTCCATCCCGCGGTGGCGAGGGCAGGCGCGCCGGTGTCGGTGCTGGTGTCGGCGTCGACGTCGGCATAAGCGCCGGTGTTGGTGTCAGCGTCGGCGCCGGGGCCCACGGCGACCATCTCTCGAGATCGCGGGCCATCTGCGAGTCGGCGTGAGCATGCTTCGGGTCGTCCCAGTCCCAGCACCAGCCCCACAGCAGCAGCGGCACGTCGCAGCACATCGGATACGTAAAACTAGACTCACATTCATCCGATAGAAGGATCCACTCGGTGCGGGCGCGGCGCCACAAGCGGGTCCCCAAAGTGCGGTGGTGAACTTGTCGAAGTTGTGTTGTAGGACATGAAAGACTTTGTTTTTGAATTTCGTTTCCAAACATTTCTTCTAGTACGGTCAAGATGCCGCGCTGCGGTACAGCCCCGCTGCGGACGCTGCCATCGTTGCCCTCCCGCTAGCACTGCCATCTCGCTTGCGTTGGCCTCCTACGCTGGCACGGCGCCCTTCATATCTATTCTATTCTATTCTCACTCCTCGCATAATCAAAAATATACGCCTTTGCAAGCAGATCGCGCCCCCTAGTAACCCGGGACGCGACGGGTACGGTCCGTACGGACGGCAAACAATCAGATTCTAGCTAAATTTAATGGAGGTGGAAGCACCAGTCGGCAAGTGGTAACGGCCAATCGCTGTATGGAAGTAAAAATTGTGTAACAGGGCCACCCGCAGGCAATGGGCATCGCAGCATGACGCCGTCGCTCCTGCGCGGGGGGGGCACCCGATCCGACGGCCGTGGGCGTGGAACAGCGGCGAGTTTTCCGGTGCCACTGGTCGCAATGCGGGTATCAACATCAACCCTCGGGCGACGCACGGCCGCGATTCGAAGCAGGAAGCACGCGTCCGAGTTCGTTATATAATAGTACTTAACATTCCGCTCTACCCTCCCTCTGAATACGTAGAATGTGCCAAGCTGTATGTTATTAATTGCTAAATTACTACGTACCATGTCCACCAAACATGCAATGATTCTATAAGTATGCTTCGCCAGACCCCCTCAAGACCTCGCCGCGCGCTTCGACTTGGCCCTGATCTTCTTGCCGAACCGATAGAACAGGAACGGTATAGGTATCATGCCTATCGACACGAACGCGAGCAGCGACGCGGCCCAGCCGTTGCCCAGCCCGTGGAACATCTGCGTGATGAACAGCGGCATGGCGGCGCCCGCGGCGGAACGTATCACTAAAAGAGGCAGCGAGGTCAGCGAGGGGACCGTAAGTAGATCAAGACGAAATGATGCGCACGGTCTTGGCGGCGAGCGCGGACGCGACGTAGCCCGGGAAGGCGTCGATGAGGTATGCGTTTGCGGAGAAGTAGATGACCACCACTAGACAGGATGCAGGTCAGCGAATCAGTGCGTCGCGTCGCAAAAACGGGTGTGCTGCGTACTGCCAAAGCCGAATGGATGCCCGACGCGGCGGGTCCGACCCAGTTCCCGCCGCCGGGGGCGACGTACGGGGGCTCGTCCAGCCAAAGATGAACAACGCTGAGACGACGCGCGTATGCATTAGCGGAGACGAGGGGAGAAGCAGATGAGACGACGCACATATGGGGACGAAGACCGCAGCGAGCATCATCCCGACGAGACGGTCCTCGGGGTCTGCGTGTCCGCCCTTGGCCGCCGCGCGCCGCAGATAGTCCCTTTCGAGCCGCGGCATGACCAGGAGCGCGAATGACAGCCCGATGATCACCGATAAGAACGTCAGCCGACGAGGCCGTCGCTGAATCTGTAGCCGTCGCCGAAAACGACGGGGAAGCTGAAGAAGAACGCGTAGAGAAGACCGTAGATGAGTGCGATGTATAGCGACATGAGCAGCAGTATTGGTTCGGTCACGAGCATTTCTGGGAGGGCGTTAGAGATGTTGAAAGGCAAGCGATCGAGACTCACGGAAGGGACGGATGAGCGTCTCGGAAACGATTCGGGCTAAGGAAGCTTTGAAGAGCATCTGCTCTGTCGCAAAGTCATCTCTCCCTGTCTCCTTACACAGGCGCAACGCGCGCTTTTTCAGAATGGCGGGCGCGTAGGTCTCGGGTATCGTTGCGCAAAGAAGAAAACTGTTCGACGTGTCGGCGACAGAGATAAAATGAAGAAAGACACGTACATGGCACCCGAAAATATCATGTTAACCCAGAGAATCCACCGCCAACCTAACTTCTCGCCCACGAAGCCCCCGACAATGGGTCCGAGCACGGGGCCTCCGTACGGGCGGCGGCGAACAGGGCGATAGCGAACCCCCGCTCGTTGTTATCCCAAATGTCGGAGATGGTGCCACCGGCGAGCGTGAGCGGCGCCGAGGCGAAGAAAGCCGCAGAGGAAGCGGCACACGAGCAAGGTCCCGATGTTGGGCGCTACGGCACAGGGATGTTGAAGATGACGTAGATGAGGAAGGGATGGTCCACAGGGGCCGTCGCCCATAGAGCTCGCTTAGCGGTGACCACATTAACGGCCCAACTCTACGATAGAAGTCAGTTCACGGACCCAAGGAGCGGAAAACGACATACCCGAAGCCGACGACCATGAGTGAGACAGTGAGGGCGGTAACGACTTCGCTGACTTGGAATTCCGCTTCGATGTCTTCGAAGTCGCCGGTGATGACGGCGCTAGCGAACGCTACTGATACGACAGAGAAAGCCACAACGGCCGTGATATCTAGACGTAGTCAGTAACATGGACATGTTTGGAGGAAGTACTGCGTACACCAGCGCCACAGGGAGGACCAGTTTCGCGGATCTTCGGGGTCGTTTATTGTCCATGTAACGAGCTGGACCTTGGAGATCTTCTGATCTTTTTCTGGGTCGCCCAGAGCGTGCGGCCACTCAGGTATGCGGGAGACCACGGGGTGCAGTGCGTGGGGCACGTCACGGATGAATCCACTGGCGGTGGAAATACGGTATTCGTCTGTTACACCGCCGGCAGCGTCCGTATCGGTCGTCTGCGCGGGATAACTGAGATCAGGAGCATCCCGGTCGTGTGATTTGACTTGGATCAGTTCGTCTACGGGGAGAAGAACTTGAGTGAGCAAGCAAGCAGGATGCAAATGAAAAGGAAAAAAAGACAGACTTTGGAGGACCCTGCGGTCGAAGACATGGGGGGCATAATCGAGAATTCATCCTTGTCAGAGGTTATTAAATAGGCCGAGGCGGGATAAAACTGTTCCTCGCAGCGCGCGACGAAAGACGCCGGTAGACGGTTGTGATCCAAACAAGACCAAGCTAATCGGGCTATCCATGTCCCCAATCAATACGAAGATCTAGAAACTTTTCCGGGAAAAAGATGAAGTACACTGGGCGCGTTGCTGGGCGCATCGAAACTGATTGTTGTATGGAACAGTCCTCAAAAAATCCAAGCCAGTTGGCTCAAAAACGCTATCTCGGGACCGAGCCGAGACGCGCTGATCGTCCCCGGATAGTCCCGGGCATTATTTGCCAGTGCTTTCCAGTAGCTCGGAGCGAAACGGCTGGCGTCCATCAAATGGTTAGGCGTCTTCCGCTTTTTCCCTAGATATGTACGGCCCAACGTTGATCCTGCAGCGGTTACATTACCCCGAATCACTGCAGATTGGAAATCACCCGCGGCGCTTTCTTTCGCGCCCGGGTTCACCCCTCTTACCGTGCTGCGAGACCCGCTCACTCTTCCGTCGCCTCGGCCCTCTGGGGTTGCAGAGCCAATTTCCAAACTGTCTCTCGTCCGCGGAAGCAAATTCAATTCCCGTTGAAATGATCCGTTCCCGGAGAATAGGAGTCGCCCCTATGCGGGTGACCGTCCGCTGTTGGACCTTGTTGGACCCACAATTGATTCATCTCGCTGCAATGTGACGGCTCGTTGATATTTTCCCCGCCCCTCGACCGAGCATGATGAGTCGGGATAGCCGATGGACTGCACTGACGAGTGGGCATTTAGTGAGCGGGAGGAGGAGCGTGTCTGAGACTCAGACAGTCAAACGACGCCGATCGTCTGCGACATGCTTGCGAGGTATAAAAGTGAGTTCATTTCGCACAAGCTCACAAGACTCCTGAAATGTCTTTCTCTTCCACCATCTCTGCTTCATCGTCCGCAGCCATCCGGGCTCCCTCTTACTCGAATACCGGGCTTCGAACCCGACTTCAGCACCCGAAAGGCATTTCGCTGCCCTCTGCTACGAGGAACTTGCTTCCTCGAACAGTACCCGGCCGAGCTACGTACCAGGGTACTATATCAGCCGCCGACTATCCAGCGCTTCAGTCTTTCCCTGTCTCGCTTCCCCGCTCGTCTTCGGTGGAATCCATCCCCGAATTCACCACGCCGGACTACACGCAGCCCTCAGCGCACTCGGTCCTGTCCCGGGCATTCTCGCCATTGACGCTGCCAACGATCAAGCGCGCGATGTCCTTGCCTGCGTACGCTCGTATGCTGAGCGCCGCTACACTAGCGAAGATCGGCGCCTCCGGAAAGCCAATGAGCGCAAATCTATTGATTCGAGCCCAAGCTCCGATTCGTCGGGACGGACTTCGTCCACGTCCACAGTGCGACGCCGAGCCTCTTCGGTCACCACCGTCGGATCCACTGTAGCCAAAGGTCTCACTTCGTATGCGTCGCCTCCCGAACTTCTTAAGTTCCTGATGGTATGTACATCTACTCGTGCTTCGTCAATCTATATTCACAAGATTGGCGTAGAGAGCGTTCAAATATATGTCCTACTCCTAACGTCTGTCCTCTCAACGCCGACCCGAAACCCCAACCCCACATTGCGGCCACACGAAAGAGAGATCATCTTGTCCGAAGAACAAGGTACGCACACCGCCATCCTACCTCCTTTGCTCACCAACTAACCGTAATCGTAGAGCGCAACCCGCCCATCTTACCGAAACGCCCCTCTCCCCTTACGCGGGCGTACATCCGCGCGCGCGCTGCGTTTGACAAGCTCGCGCCCTCATCTAAGCGCATCACGCCAGCGCCGACGGCATACATTCCGTATCCCGTGGACTCCTCAACGCTGGTGAGCGTCACCGGCATCCCGCTCGTCGTGCCCGAGCCTTTGGGAGCGTCTCCGTTGCCCAAAGGCCCGGCGCCGGTAGTGTCCCCTGTGCGGATGTTTGATGGCTTCAGGAGGAAGTTCCAGAGGGCAGAGGTGCTTGCGAAGCTGGTAGAGGAGGGGGTGGTGGGTCCCGGGTGGTGAGCACTGAGCGCACACTCGAATGGCCCTTCGGTGCTATTCATGCAATGTTCCGATTGTTCCGGCCCACTGTGGGGCGACTGCAATTGGACGTCGACTTGTGTTCAAGTACTCTCACAACCATGCTAACGCTTCACATATGTGCAAATCCTACTACAAATTGTATTGTCTTACATTCTCCTTGTGCGGCATGTGCATGAACGGACCAATCGAAGTTCAATGAAGAGAAGGGAATTTGAACTTGAGGATTAGCAATTTAGCAGATTTCTCTGAGAAAGTTATGTATGTAGCCTGAGACGGATACTTAACTACTCTCAGTCAGTAGAAGGACCTTTTGTATCTCGACGCATGAAAATAAGAGGGTGGAACGTTTTCTTGAACAGCAGCACACGCGGGATTGAACTGCTTGTGCGGCTAAGTAAGTACGTTCTGCGGCCTCCGTAGTGACTACTGGGCGGCGAATCGAATGCCAAGTATGACCCAATGTGCTTGCAATGTGCGTATCCTTTTCTCTTGTAATAATCATCCCAGTATTGGATTATATTTGCCACTGGCTGCCTGCTACGCTCGGAGCCGATCATACATGCGGAACTCACGGGGATCGTCGGATCCAAGTCGGATCCCTTCGCATCAGACATGGATCATTGGATGCGGCGGCGCGGCCAGTCCCTATTAGTATTACTAATCAAAGCGCCTGTAAACATAACCTTTTTCTCTTCTTCCCATGATGGCATTTGCACAGAAGTTACTCTCACACTCCCCGTTGGGTCCGTCAACAATAACGCCATCGATACTGCTCGATACCCGCGCCTGTCCTGCACCGGCAGCTCCTTCCGCAGGCGGGTGTCACGATTCGAGCAGCTACGATGATCCTGAAAGGGAAACTATCTCGGGATCTGCTCTTCGCCAAAGCTTTTGAAGTCTGCAGCTCCCAAGCTATCCAGTTCTGCCAGGACATTGCTGCTGATAATGACAGCGATCGTCAAGTACCAGTCCGAAATCATAATACTGGTAAACCCAGCAGTTGAAGCGCCGCCGCGCCAGCGCTCCCCGCCGTTGTACCAGGCACAGCTCCTACGCCAGGTTTCGATGTTTTAATATCCTTGTTGGCCTCAAACTCATGGCATTTGTCGCATCATCCAGCCGCACTATGACAGGTTTTTCTCAGACAATGCGAGCCATCGGGGACCTGAACTGACCTTTCAAACACTTCACTGTAATCTCTTGCTCCACATCGAAGGGAGTGGCTGAGCCTACCATTTTGCAGATGATTGGCGGCTTTCACGAGGAGACGATTTTCCTACGAATGGCCGCAAAACGCTATTGTAAGCACTCAGCAGACTGACTGAATTGAGCCCGTCATTTGCGTTCATAATGGCAACATACTTCGGGGCGCGGGCACTATTCAACCCTACATTGAAAATTTGTTCGCAGATGGTTCTCATCCACGGTTGTCGTGGTATGCGACTACTTGCACACATCTTCCATTCTCTGACCCATTCCCTAGGCTGCCCACAACGGGCAAAACTGCTCGCGCCGCACTTCCCTGTATGCGCAACAAGGTCACCTTCGCACGAAGAAGCGCAGCAGTATCTGCACGGTTATGGTGTTAAGTATCGCATATCCATCCCCTGGCCGCAACCATTTGGTCGAACCATCATCATCTTGAACATAAGATGCGTGAGAAACGGAAAGGTAATGATTGTTCTGAACACATTCAAATCCACATGTACAGACCTACAAGACGTCGTTTATCTGTTTGGGGCTCTTATCACCACACACCCGGGATCCGGAGGTGCCCAGACGTTGCATCCAGCATGGCCACTGAGTGATGCCGACGAAGTTCGAACCAGCAGCCCTCGCAAGTAGACCACGCGTATTCCTAGTCTTATCATTCTACGGTGCCGATTCGTTGGGGGAACTGAATGGTTTCGTTAGCTGCGCACAAAGATAGAAGGATAATTCCATTGTTTGTGGCATACAGGCCAGACATATCTTCAAGCAGCGGGCTCGGCGAACGGGCGCAATGATACATACGCCTGATTTGTAGAGAATTGCGAGATTCCATGGAAGTTCGGAACACTCTGGAAAACTCAGCTCTCGTG
This sequence comes from Panellus pusillus, assembly GCA_013387415.1. Lineage (NCBI taxonomy): Eukaryota > Fungi > Basidiomycota > Agaricomycetes > Agaricales > Mycenaceae > Panellus > Panellus pusillus. The sequence goes on from QVIE01001030.1 coordinate 12,759, forward strand.
AGGCAAGAATAGAGGAGGAAATCACATGCCACTGAGGCTTGACGCGAACTCGCGAACGTTCGAAGCTGAAGTTAGTGGATGACCCCCGGTTGCACCGGGGCACGGTTCTATAGGGGAAAGACCAAGAAACGCGGTAGCTAGGGCTATGATTGAGGATTGAATAGTAAGGGAAGAATTCAACTGAATCGAGCTGCGGCAGCCTGCTAAGCTGATCGGCCTGCCAAACAGTCCCACTGTTACAGCCTCCGGAATTCGCGAGAACGTTTGATCGAGGTGTCGACAGTGTGAATGGTCAAAGCGCGACTTACATTCCAAGTTCACCTAGTCTGGCAGCTGCGAGACAGGAAGCTAGTACACAACGAGGAAGTGGAGTTCTGGAGAAGATTGAGCTGCTCACTATGAAAGTCAGAAATTAGCTATGTACATAGGCCGAGTCACGAGTAGGAAGGAGCACGGGCGGCCGAAATGCCGAGTGTTTTCTGTCTCTGGGGTCGGGCTCAAGATATCTTCCCAGGGAAATCATCCGGTGCGATTCATCCCTTTTTTGACCCAAGTAGCCTGTAGTGACCTTATCCGTGAGCTCTCACCGCGCGATGATGGACCTGTTTCAGATATTATGCGAAGTTGGAACCTAGCGGCAATTCACTGTTTCCTTCTTCGTCCTTCTCGAGCCTTCCCACCGCGGTCCCCTGACCTAAGCTCCTTCTTTCCAGTCATGTGGGTCTCGGCGTCCGCAAAAAGCTGCACATGCTATTCAGCGCACTATAAACGCCACGAAGTTCAACACTGGAGACTATCCAATACAATGGTTCAGTTCTCTCGCCTGTTCTTCGCTGCCTCCCTCATCGTCTCCAGCTTCGCAACTCCTACCAAGCGCACTGTTGCTCAAATTGAAGCTGATATTGCGACCATAACGTCGCAGGTTGACTCCCTCGACAGCCAAATTAGCAATTTCCCGGCCTCGGGTCTGGCTGGTGCTTTGGTGGGTCAATTTTCTGCGTCTACAATATTTCTTCTCATCTGAGTTTCACAGGCCATCCATAGTGCTGCAGGAACTTTGGAAACCGCTCTTTCCAAGGGCACATCCGACGTCACGGTGCCTTGCTCTCGCTCTCTTCAGACTAAATGCGATGGGCTAATGTTTGAACTTGGAAGGCGAACGGACCCGTTGACGAAGCCGATGGAACTACTATCCTCAACTCCGTTACGGCCTTGGAACCAACAATTTTGGACTCATTGAGCCAGCTTGTGGAGAAGAAGAGCGACTTCGTACTATTTTCGATCGTTTCTGCCTCCACAGAACTGATGGTAGTACTACAGGCTGCGTTGCCCATCAGCGGAATTCCAGCCTTGGTTCTTGCTGATCTTCAAGCTCTCAATTCTAGCACTGGCGCATTCTCGGCTGCTTTGATTAAAATTGCGCCTGTGAGTTCTAGTTTTTCGGAGCTGAAAATGGACTTAGATTACTCGTGCGCATAGGCGGATCAGGAAGCGGCGGCAACATCCCTCCAGAACACTATCATTTCTGCATTCAACACGGCCATCGCTGCTTATGAGTAATTGACACGGTCGGAGGTCTGGTTTGAAGCTTTGAAGTGGGTATGCCGTCTGGATATCTGGCGATTGCGGGAGAAGAAAGATATAAGGATACTTTGTGATCACCATGATGGTACTTACCGAGAATTTGATGTAAAGAAGACGAGGACTCGAGGACTCGGAGATGAGCTCAGCTGAGTTGACTCAAGGAAGCCTGGTCGGGAGGTGAGGATGATCAGAATCCGACACGCAATATGATGGCCCACGCTTTTGGCGCCATCGAAAATGACCGAGCTCCTTTCACCCCTTCCTCCCGATGAATCCGGCAACAGACCGGCGCGTTGGCAAGTTGCACGTGATCGCGAAATGAGTGACAGTTGAAACGCAGCATCATGACTTGATCGCTCAGAGTCAGTAGATGATTCGATAATTTGCAGTAAATAAATATAAATAAAGGCCTGTCTCCGTCTTAGTACGCCAATATGACGCCGCAAAAGACGCATTTCGTCTTCACCACGGCTCTCAGAGTCACAAACCAGCTCCACTAGTCACCAATGACGATACTTATGCCTGCGTTCCGTTCGGAGACCAGTCGCCAACTCGGAGACTAGCTCTGATTTAATACATTAATGCCATGCGCATCGTACACTGAGCCACAACTGCTCCACGTTGTCGCTGTCCTCAAATGGAGCGAAGAGTACCGGTCTTAGGTTCTCCGAATGCTAGGTCGCACATTGATTCCCTCCAGCGTCGTCATTTTGGACGGCCGTTGAACGGGTGAGTTCCAGATGCGGTCCCTGCTCGCGTTTCTCTTAGCTTCTCGTGATCCGAAGCATATATTTGGAGGTATATCGTTGCTCTGTCTGCACGCAAGGTGATTGCATCTCCTGTTGCAGACAAGGTTTGTACTGGTACTTAATCCCCTGCTTCTTCATAGTTTCCTTCTAGCCTTCACCACTGCACATGTGTCCCACTGCGCACGCGCAGCGTCAACTCGTACGTATCTCGTGTGACGCTTATGAGGTAGTATAAATCCCGCAAGATTCGACTGTAGCAAGTCCCTTCATCGCAATGGTTCAGCTCGCTCGTCTTCTCTTTGCTATCTCTCTCATCACCGCAACTTTGGCGACTCCTACTAAGCGGACTGTCGTCCAAATTGAAACGGATATCACAGGGATCTCGTCCGACCTCGGGGCTTTGAACACCGTCGTCCGAGGTTTTCCGGCCTCCGGTCTGCTCGGCGCTTTGGTGGGTCGATTTCATGCTCCAAAACCAGTCCTTGTTCGGACGAGTTGCGTAGAACATTCGCAGTGCTGCGCAAACCTTGACAGCGGCGCTCATCAAAGGCACAGATGACTTGACGGTTGGTTCATATCCCCTTTCTTGGATTATAGCCTAACCCTGACCGTTACCCATAAGTCGACCGGATCCATTGGCGCCGCCGATGCAACCACCATTTTGAATTCCGTTCAAGCTTTGGAACCTAGCATCCAGGACACATTGAACAGAATCGTGGCGGAGAAGAGCGACTTTGTGATCTCCGTCGTTTTCCTGCCCAAGACGCAACCTCTGACATGATCTCAGGCAGCGCTCCCCATTGCTAACCTTCCGGCGTTGGTCCTTGATGATCTCCAGACTCTCAAGAACGACTCCACCGCTTTCGGAGCTGCGCTAGTTGCGTCTGTCCCGGTCAGCGCTTTCATTTTGTTTTCCATGAGCACAGCGCTAAGTCGCGTGTAGAATGCGGACAAACCCCTTGCAAATGGAATCCAGGCCAACATCACTGCTGCATTTACCGGCGCCATCAATGCATTCCAGTAACCAGTTGCTGTGATATCAGCATTGATCAGCATTTCTTCTCATTCGGTCCGTTCCTACGCATGCGCTTGTTACATCAATTTTTCTTGCATTGAATGTGTTCTACTGAGTGTATAAATTTGCATTCGGTTCGGCGCTGGCAGATCAGGACGATGTGAACAATTTGTGAGTGTGCGGAAGAAAGCGAAGAAGTGACTATTCCTTGCATAAATCGATGGATCAGAAGGAGGTTAGCTTGTCGGTCGACGTCAGAGCCCCCAACTGGTACTCTCAAATTTCCAGAATTGAGTTCAGGCAAAGATTGGGACACTATGAGACTCGGACCGCAAAGGACTGAGGTAAAGTATTGCCATGGGAATGAAAGAAGCGGAGAGTTTGTAGCGTGGATATTCAGACCGTAGATGTATCATAGAGCCCATATTAGAACGTCTGGCATGAGAGCTCTCGACGATCTTCACCGGAATCTCACCGCAATCTAACAAAGGAATTCATCGATTCATACAAGGGGATCAACACGATGGCGGTTTGAACAAAGGGAAAACAAGCGCAAATAATGGTTGAAACGAGGCAAAGCAGGAGAAGGTATATAGAAGAAAGGGAAAGAGATATTGATCAAAAAACCAGAACGTCAGCTCTGTCGCTGCAGCATCTATCATGGCCGTCATGACACGCAAAATGTACAAAGAAGCGAGGCTTCCGGCTCTTCCAGCACGCTTCCCTACCGACGCACCGAAAATTTCGACGCGTCCTCCTCGCAATGATTCAAGGCCACCGCTGCAGCCAAAAACAGGGCCGGAATCCGTGGCGCGCTCACAACGTACGATTGCTCCTCCGCCGGTGCTTGCCTCCCCCGTGCGCTTCGATGCGCCCTCTCCGCTCTCCTCATGTGCCTCGTCCCCGTCTGAGCGATCTTGCGTCAGCTCAACATACTTTACCACCACTTCCGGCCTCACCCAAACAGGCGACAGCAACCCCGGCGTGTATGTGCACCCCGGCGTCCGATGGGCGCAGCGCAAGGCGGAAGACCGGTGGACGTTCATTCGTGACGGCCAAACCGTGCGTATGTGCATACCCTCTTTCAAAGAGGTCCCAGAACCAGTTTTGCCTCCGGCGCCGCTTCCGGAAATATCAGTTGACCAGGAGTGGGCCTGTTTGGGCACGCCGATTACGCATGTCGCGGCAAGCGTCGGGAGCGCGAGTCGAAGATCAAGCATCGATTGTGTCTCGTCTCCCACCAATGGAACAATCACTGGAGGCACGTCCTTACTCCCACGGGGGTCACCTTTCCCCGAGAAGTTGCAAAAGGCCTGAAGCAACTGTCTCTCGGAGATACGATACTTGGCGTTCGGCGACAACGAATATTCTTTTATTACGTACCGCGATGTACCTCCGTTGTCTACGTCTACAATTTGTAGAATATTCGCGGTTCAACAGATTCCAGTGCTACATTTTGTGTAAAATTTCATTGAACTTCCAGCATCGCTGCCTTTGACTTTGGGGAATATATCGAATGCACCCGTCTGAGTCCGAACAATTATAGTTAGTAGGAAATACAGTGATTATAGCTACCAGTACAGCGTTCCCCTTTAATCCCATGCTAATCCAGTTCAAGCTCCTTCGCCCGCCAATGATATCCTCTTCTCAGCGGATCCTCACCCGCAACCCCAGATGTTGTGTCAGCAACGATACCAAATCGCCGACGTCAATCTCCATATTCGTGCCCTCCGGTTCCGTCGGTGGCACAATAATAGCAGCGTAGTTTTGAGAAAGCACCGATGCCTCTTCGAATATCATCATCGAGACCCGCGTTGTAGGTTGTATCTCGAGCACGAACGTCCCCTTGGCAGCCCTATCGACTTGTGCGTGAGATCCGTTCCAGTCGACAGGAAACGCAGAGTAAAAAACGGAAAAAACGGACCAGCGATGGTTTATCATGGCTCCACCATGTGGCCCGACTACAGCGGCGACGTTTTGTGAGAACCATAGAAAGAGCTCGTCGGTGGTCTCGAAGATGTCTGGATTGAATACGACGAGTTCTTCGCCACGATTCCTCTCCGCGAGCAGAGTTCGAATGCCTTGCAGAACTTGCTCTTCGTTGACGATATGCCGCCCAGGGTTTGCTGCTCGGCCGTCAGAGCGCGTCATGTACACAACCTCCATTACCGTTTTAATGAGTCGCCAATAGAATTAACGCTCGTCGCGACACACCTTATTGCGTTTCGTCGACGCAGCATCGTGGTCAATTCCAAAGAATTCCAGGGTTTTGAGCGATAGCCAAGGATGGATCAGGACGGCACGGCAGCTGAACACCATTGTTTCGGCATGGACCTCACTTTGTGCATATAGAACATGCTTGGAATCGTAACCCAGATGCTGCCAAAGGTGCTGCACTCTCGCTTTGCCCTGTCGGCCCGTGACGACGTATGGCGCGGACGTGGTTCCACGGAGGAGATGAGAGCCTTGAACGATAATATGCGTCACACGGTCGAGATGGTGTTGGAATGAATGAGAATCCGGGGAGTGAGCGACAGTGACCACTGGAAGACGATCCGCACTATCATTGCGTTCGAGTGGTTGGATGGTGGATGTGCTGACGAGAGTCGACATGCAGGACTCGGGTGACCAGGAGTCGAGACCAAAGGAACTGGTATATTTCACGTCGTTGAAGACCTACGACGGGCCGTCGATGAGCGCTATTTGATTGAAAAGCGACTTAGCAGCGAGTCACGTACAAAGTTCTGCCCCGATTGCCCTCTGTACGCCATCCATCCTGCATCGAAGATTGCACGATCTCTGATCTCCTCCGTAGCCTGCCGCCAAGCTTCACGGTGTTCTTCCCGCGCAAAATACGGCTCCCTGATCTCAAAGTCGGGATATATGAGTTCCTCCGCGTAGGCGACATTGCGCAGCTTTCGAGCCACACATGGGGCGTAATATGTAGGCATACCGAACAAACATTTAGAGAGACTGAGAGGCATCCATGGAGTCGCGAGTCCGGACTGTGGCGTAGAAAGACGGAGATTTTCTAGAAAAGACGGTGTCGACTGCGGAATAGAGTGCGGTAGTCCTTTATAGCCGATATAGACCGAGGATAGTATGAAAACATTAGCGACTGTTAGGATGATGAGATAGATTTTGCGACGTTGCACAGTGGACGACGAGATTTGCATCGTCATCGGACGGGAATTGAAGGGGAGAAACTCTGAATCAGGGGACCACCAGTGTTGGCCCAAAGGTTTAAGGCCTTAAAAGTTTAAGGCTTAAAAGAGGCCTTAATTAAGGCCTTAAGCAGTTGGGGTTCACACCTTTAAGCCCTTAAGAAGGGCTTAAATGGTCACGTGCCCATTGCCGGACTTGCCGAGTCTCTGATTACCACCCTTGATATCGCCACCAACCTTACCAAGTGTATATTTTCACAAACTGGGATAATTTGCAGAGGATCACAGTCCTGAGTATGTAATCACCTGTCACAGTGTTCAGAAAGTACTGTCTCCAGTGCTGCGGAAATGTGTGGGAAAGATAGCTTAAGGCCTTTAAATTGCCCTTAAATTTAAGGCCTTAACCTTGAATAAGGCCTTAAGACCTCCCGAAACCCGATTTAAGGGCTTTAGGGCCATCACTGGGGACCACTACAAATAAAATTCAAATTTAATATCTTTCGTGAGCTCGATCGGAACTTCCGTGGGCTGTGCTTGGAGCACATAGACCGTATGTTGCTGAGAGCGCTCGTTCCGTAACGCGTTTGTCCACTGCCGGGGATATGTAGCCGTCTGCAGAGTTCTGGACGTCGTCCACAAGTCGAGTAAGAGGAGCCTGCTGTCTCCTCTGAAGGGAGAACTTTGAGCCAAGCAGTTGAAATCATAGTGCTGACCCTGCGATGGGTCGGTGAGCATTCATAGCAGAACCGATCTGGTCGCACTTGACCAATGCAAGTCTATGCAAGTTCGGCTTGCCGCTTCCCGCCGCAGCACTCCCACAAGGTGCGGCGTCCAACGGCCGTGCCAAGGATTTGATTTCTTGCACTCTCGACTCGTCTGAACATGATATTGCTGCTTGCGTCGCTGACCCGAAATTTCAAAGCGAGTGGGCATATGAAAAGATTGCGCGGAAGATGATCTGGTGACTCGGATCATAATGATCTTCCCAGGCTGCGACAGTGGACTGTACAATCCTCCTCCATCATGGAAACATCTCACTTACAAACACGTCAGCTCAAGTCATTGCAGCTGAATACTTCACAGCACATACAAGTCCGAGACGAGTGCTCAAGTACAACTCTCGATGTGCTGGATCTGATGATTTGACTTGAATTAGCTTCCGTGACGTCGAGTTGATCGTTTACCCTGCCGGCTACGCATTTCTCTAGATTTCTCTCCATCCATTTCCATCTCCTGCCCCACCTTGTCCACGCGCGCGCTTACCCCGCTCCTCATCCTATGTATCTCTCCTCGCGCTCACTGAAGTCCTCACAGTCGCCGGGGTCGAGGCAGGCGACTGGGAAACACGGAGGGAGCACTGAGAGCAGCCCGGGGCAGCGGACGGGGGCTGATAAAGGCGTAGGGGACGGTTTTATGCGGGTGCGTAGATGCTTGCTGGCCTGTCTACCCCGGGGCCACGAGCTACATATACTATAGCAATCACCCATTTTTCATTCGCGCCCTCGACCTCGGTATCAATCTCAGCCTCGTTATATGAAGCCCATCACCGCCTTACTCTGACCCTTCTGGCAGTTGCGCGCCTCTGTACGTTTATACGGGTCCAGTCTTGGCACTCACCGAAGACCTCACCGCCGGCAGTGGCTTCAACTTGACGGCGCGCGGATGTGCGGGGTACAAGCTGGGATCTGAATGGGTCGTGGAGTGGCGACCTCTCCATTACGCGTACGAGTGGCAACCTTGAGCTCGCTCGCTCGCTTCGAGACGGGACGGACGGAGCCCGAAATGAAGCCAGAAGACACGCCCGCAGCAGCGTGCGTCACTAGTTCTGGAGTGGTGTGCTGCCGTGTATCGGGTGCCGCTGCACGGATCGTGACAGCCTTTAGGTCCGTGGCGCTCGTTAGGTACGCGGAAATGCGTGCGCGCTCGCTCAAGGTGCGGATTCTCCAGGTGGAACGAGCACGTCGCGCAAATAGCCGACTTTGACAAAAGATTGGGTAGTCGCGTCTTCGTCGCCAGCAACCATGGCGGTGCTGAAATCATGAGTCGACGGAGAGGCGATTGCAGGAGAGTTCTTTTGCAGAATCGAGAACAAAAGAAACGGGGGGTCGAAGAAAGAAAGAAGCTCGAGAGTAAAAAGACGCTGCACACGTAGCTCGATCCACATCCCCACATCCCCACGTAATTCTTTGCAGTGGGCGGGTTCCTTATCATAGAAGACAGGGTTGACTAATATGCAGGGCATATGAAAGCTAGTAGTCAGAGTAACACGTAAATTTTCGATAGCAGACAGGACGATCGGTCATGTATTAGCACAGAGTAACGGGGAGAACTCAGATGGCATTAGAGCTAAGGCGAAGCACGAACAGTGAGCAGCGTGGAAACGAAGTGGCAAGACGAAACGTACCATTCTCAGAGGATCGCGAAATGGATGCACATCCTTGACGGACTCAAATTGCAGACGGTTCTTATCCACCGAAAAGCCAGTGGTCTGCTTGATGAGCGCTATCAACTCGTCCCTCTGTACCCTATCTGTTTCGTTCTCCTGCTTCAGGGCCGGATCGTCTCGCCGAGCGTCATCGTCAGAATCCTCGGCAGGGACCCAACGTGTCGGGAAGAAGAGCTTGGTGTCCGACTCGTCTTTGTTGTAAAAGTCCTGGTTTTTGGCATCAGTGCGCAACACTGTGGAACAGGCGTTCAAGAGGGAGCATGCGTTTGAACCTTTGGAGGGCACGGCACCTTTGAGCAAGGGAGCTTTATCGCGATCATCCATAGGAAGGGCTCTTCGCCAGGAGTCATATTCGCAGACATACTCTACGAATGCCGGTGAAGTTTGTCCCCAATAGCTCTTGAAGTCTGGGAAAAAATTACTGCCAAGTTCTTTAAAGTACTTACTCGGAAGACATGGAGTATCCGCTGAAGATAGCATGTCGTGCCATCATGGTGCCTGCATGGTGTGACTCCGAGGCGGACAACAGGAGCTCTGATGTGACATCTATGTCATGTGACCGCTCCTCTCTGTTTTCAAAGACCGACGCAGCCGTACTATCTGGCTTTCAAAACCGAACCTTCGATGCTCTTTAACCCTTCTCGTAGCATCAATCCAACTCCTCCCAGCAAACTCAGCACATTCAACGCCAATGGCATCCGGCGTACAGTCCTGCGCACTTCCCCCACACCGCGCAATGCTGGCTACTTTGCGTTCCCTCCCACAGCTCCCTCTGCCAGTATCTTCTCGCCTTCCGAGATTGGCCCCAAGCGTGAATTTGAAGATGAGCTTGTGGAAGCCGAACGGCAGCGGCAAGCAGCGCTCGACGAAGCGTACGCGGCGCGTGTAGCACGCGATGCTGCTCTGCGTAAGGCGCGGCTCGAGGTGGAAGCATCTGAAGCGCACAAGGGCGAGGTCGACTGGGTGCGTAGTGGTGGCATACTGCGCGACGCGCAAGGAAACCGTGATTACGCTAAGACCGAAGCAATCCGCGAAGAGCTACGTCTCAGCGCTCTCGAGAGCGCACTCACGAAACAGTGGGATAACTACGAGGCGCGATGGGCGGTGTTAGCGGGGAAGGCGGGCCTCGATCGCGAGCAATCTCGGAACGTGCGATTCGCGGATGTCCCTTGGCCTGTTTGTCCTGCCAAGGGTCAGGCTGTCACTCTTGCAGATCTTACAGTCAGTCGAGTAGAAGAGTTCTTGCTGGGGCCGCTCAAGGTTCGCGGGTGCACCGTGACGAAGAAAGAGCGCGTGCGCAGTTCGCTTTTGCGGTGGCATCCGGATAAGATGACCGGTATACTTGCTCGAGTCGCTGACTCGGACTCGGAGGCTGTCGGGCAAGGTATACATGCCGTTGTGTTGTGTTTACAGACGTTGAACTCGAGGGTTGAATCTTCTTGAAATGTGTGTGTCACGATCCGACTCTCTTGTTTAGCCATTCTCATTGGTTCACAGTCTTTCGGGGTTTGCATCTTGGTATTACGATCACTGTCTATCTACCCATCGTCAATGCATCCTCATTTTCCAGCATGAAGTTTGGTGTACATCGTGACCTTAAGGCGAATTATATAATGGTAAGCTTAAGAATGCAAAGTTCGTGAATGTTTCATCTTTCTGTACGCTTGCTACATTTGAAATAATGCTACAATAGTCATATGTGTGTGCAAACAGAGACACTAGTCCCCCGGTGGATGTATCGTTTGTATATTACTGCTACCAGTCGGTGTGAATGTCTCCCACATATCGACAAGTTCCTGACGTTCTTGTCGGCTTTCTCTTCGACACAAAGACGTCCATGCGCCAAGATATCCTGTCGTCCAACGAAAAGTGAGGCACGATTGAACGGACAGTGTTTGACATGCATCGAACCTTCTGAGTTCCGAAAATTAAAACAGAAGAAGCGGGAACTATAACAGAGAAAAAATATTCAATAAGTGTCACAATTGGAAAGAGAGAGACGCAAAACTGACCGATTGCAATAACGATGTTGAATGTCACTTCGTCGGAATCAGGCAGGACCATACAGATCATGCTCACACTGCAAGGATCGTCTGAGCTGCGCTGCGAACAGGTGGGACCAACGCACATGATGGATAACATGCCAATCGAGGTGAAAGCCAGCACCCTGACGACCATGGAGGCGGACATCCGGTCACCAGTGTCACCATGGCCGTCCTGCTTGAATATCGTCCATACGCGACGGAGGTTCCGAAATATGATCGCTTCAACGCCCAAACAGAGGAGCATTATAGTCACCACCGCCGCCGCTGACACCCTTGCCCTGAATATACATTAATGAGGAGCGAGGCCTATCGATCATAAACAGGGCTCACGGCAGTGCGGCATTCATAGAGCAATACGTGCCGTCACCCCGCGCCGAACGCGACGGATCGTTCAGTCCGTTGTTCAAGAATACGAGGAAGATCACCCAAGCCGGGATGTATGGTCCTATGACGAGCTAACTCCTTACTTCATCAGCTCTTGCACAAACGGGGCCGATTCGCAGACGGCAATTACTCACCGCTATGGTCCAATACTGTCGATGATGAATCGTCACGAGTAAACTGCGAAGCGTGATATAGACCTGAGTACATGAACTGTCAGCGCTCTCGCGCGGATCGCGGGCAACGGAAAGCTTACATGGATCACAAGGGCGATGGTGGCGCCGGATGTTCTATAATTATAGATAGATCTACGACGACAGTACGACGGATGTGGGGTACGACGCACAATGTAGGGACAGCATATATCAGCGCAGCTTGCAGGACACATAGTGTCTGGTTAGGATTCTTTCTCGGCGGCTCGCCAATGAGGAA
>QVIE01000723.1:0-66030 GCA_013387415.1 Panellus pusillus
TACCTCCACCAGTACGACCACTGTATCAGCGACCACACCACCCTCTGGATCGAGTTCCACGGTGAGCACGTCGGCCTCGTCCACGAGCTCGGCACCAGGCGGCTCTTCGACGCTGGCCCCTGGGTATTCATTCGTCCGCACAGTTGTGAGTGTCTCCGTCCGTCCATATGTATGCTTATTCATCGGACCCCATTCGCTCTTCCCCTCCATCCAGGAAGACCCGTACTTTCATGACTACCTGCAGTCGGAGTGCTGAACACAGCGTCCACCGCTGTCGTTGGAAGCTACACCACAGCCGCCCAATTCCAGGTTGTCAACGGGCAGCTCATCCAAAATGCCGGGGGCACCGATCTGTATGCGAACGTTCAGGCGCCGGCGAACTCGAGTGTCAAGTATATCGGGATGACATGGGAGACGACGCCCGATACGCTCGGAACATTCGTGTTCTCTGGTGACAGTCTCGAGTACGCCGTTTTCGAGAATATGTCTAGAGTGAATTCCGACCAGTGATTCTCTCAGATGGAGCAGCCCGTCCGTGCCCCGGCAGCAGACCAACGCGTGGCTCGTCTGCCCAAGTGGAACGACGTTGTTCATCTGTAAGCTGCAACGTTGTCGCATTTGTCCGGAAGCTGGATTTGCTGAGTTTCCGTCCCATAGATCTCAATCTTGGCGCGTACGACTACATGACTCCGACGGGGTGCACAGACGAGACGTTGAACGCGTACACGGGCGCGACCGCCGTGCCCTGAGCTGAGGATGTTTTGTGGCGGCGCGCGATTCTGCGTCTATCATGATGCAATTCAGTAACTCGAAGCATCTTCAATACACGAATGATACCACGTATGTATATGCCGAAAAATGAATTTGCAACAGCGAATCCTAACATATGTCTCCCTCTGATGCCGCAGCATAAGCATAATTCTCAACAATGACTCCTGGGACGAGGTGGGCTTCTTACCCTTCTCTCCTCCCGCCGATGACTTCGTCTGAGACTCCTCCTTGGGTGTCTGCTCCGATTTGCGCCATTGCTTGAGCTTATCCCAAGCCTCGATCGTCTCGAAATTCTTCAGTTTCTCAGTGATGGCGGTCTTGAGGTCTTCCTGGTCCTTGCGAAGTCGGAGCAAGATGGTCGCCAAATGGAATACGTCGATCGGCGAAGAGAGGTCGAATGTCATCACGTTTCGCTCAAAGAGAAAGATGTCCTAAGCATGTAATTTATCGACATGATAGCACAAGAACGCGAACATAGACGAACCTCGAACTTTGAGGATCTCCATCCACTGAGGAGTGTGCCCTTCGTGCCAGACATGATGAGGCAGTAGAATGGACGATCTTCGATACCCAGCTCGTGGTAGTAGGTGATCATGGATACAAGGTACATTCGACCTTGATTGAACGCAGCAGACCCGTCTGAATGATGTGCCTTCTGGTACTGCACCAAGACATGTGGAAATATAATAGTGTGGGTATCTTCCAAGTCCGGTAATCTTTCGTTTGCGAGCACGGATGGCACAGATGCGAATTCGGCGGTACCATCGGAAAGGTCTTTGATGGTTGCCTCACCCTCTGTCTTCCATGTCAACTGCTTCCTGTCTCCCCGGGCCTCAGGAACAGGAGGCTGTTTTTTACCCTGGGGAGCCATTCCAGTGCTGCAACCCTCTTTAGGTCCTGCCGATGCAGTTTGAGCAGGAGAAAGAGGTTTGGTGCAGGCATCCACGAAGAAAGAGACGTTGTCCAGAGAGGTTATTAGTGAATCGGCGGGTAAGGGTATGGCGGCAATTAGAGTCACATCACATTTAGCATCCTGTGGTTCTTGAAAACTGTGTTTCACGAGCAGCTGTTCAACGCCCTCCTCTTCTTTTGCGAAATTCATCCCAATCGTTGTACAGGTCCCCGGCTTGGATATACACAGTTGCAGCTTGCCTGTCCACATCTTTCCTCGAGGAGAGTCCGCCGGGCTATCACCTTTTCTGCGAGACAGAAGTTCTCATTGTCACACAGCCATTCCTGGAAAGCGTTCCCGACCTGCTCCTCATTCTTAATACGATCAACGATCGGATTCCTTGCCAGGTGGATGTACTCTTCCAGCCTAGAAGAAGGATCAGAAAGGTATATTCCTGCACTCTGACATCGCTCACAGAATATTGGGGGAAGTTATCTCTTCCCCTGTTACATAGAATCCATACAATAGCGCATCCCAGTCACGCCGGCTTTCCGTTTCGCTAACTTTAACACCCTTTTTGGAATGGATTTGAGAAAGTGTATGAGTCCCGAGGCATGCATATAATGCATAAGAAAGGCGCTCTTCGAAACACTGTGTGTGCTCCATATCCAACTCTAACAAGTTCATGGCTGGAGACGAGGATCCCCCGGCAGCTGATTTCAGAGCCTCAATTTTCTGATCTGCCTGCTCAAGCAAGAGAGATAAAAAAGGCGTTAAAACATCATCGACGGTGGGTCGGGTCTACGGAAATATAGGACAATTAGATGGATGAAAGGACAGCCCATGTAGCATCGTCACCTTGGTCCATTTCGCAGGCCACTGGAACGTACACATGTTTCGGATAGCATGAAAGTGTTTATCGATGTCCTCTGCTGTCATTTGGATTTGGGGGTCCATGTCGGTCACGGTTTCCGCTGGATGACTGAAGAATGCGATACGGAACACGCGTCTATCTAGCATCCAAGAAAGAGGATCGGCTTCTCCGTCCTCTCTATTACCGTATGCAGACAGACCTCCAAACCTGAAACAACCATCAACAACAAATGTGGACGAAATCATCGAAAAAAACGAACTCGGAGTAGTTTCTGTATCTGAGCGTCATGGGTTTCCAGCTGGACGCAGAGCCTGTTTGGCTTCCAACATCAGTATCCCCGATCCCTGCGATGGCCTGGAAGCCGTGACTCCAATATCAGTGTGGCCATTACGGAGATCTCGGTACGCACCGAGTCTCAGTGAGCTTTCTGGACAAGGGATTGGTGCTCCTGAAAAACCGCCGCGTTGAAAAGACAGTAATACTCATATGCGAAATGACTTACATGTCTTCAGTAGAATCTTCGCCGCAGCCTGTACCAAATGAAGTGCGGGGGAGAGCGGGAGAGCGAGCTTTGGGGTGCACGGTGTCGTTGGAGGACCTTTTATATCGGACTGAATCAGTAGCCATGCTGTGACAGAGGGTCTCGACTCACAGGTGAACGTCACGGATCCACCGTTCGACGCGCTTTCTAAGAGTCCTCAGGTCGACCGATTTCGGGTTATCCGAGCGCCAATCCAGCTTCTTATTCTCGCACAAGAGCGTTCCACGCTCAGCCACGGCGGAGAAACGGGGCGCCAGATTCAGTACGAACTGTGCAAACTGAAGCGTCGAGCCTACATCCGAAAAATTGAACACACTTGTGCTTGCACTGTTTTCGAGTTCGTCGAAAGCGATATGAAGAATTTTCTGTCGACATCTGAGACGGTCAGAAAGGAGCACAAAGCACACATACCGTGTGCAGGTCTACCCACGATAGAAATAATGTTGCCACAGGGTTTGTTGAGGACAATAGAAATCCCACGGCGGGCTCCGTGATTCCCCAAACAAACCGCTGATACGCGACGCTCGACATGAGGTCGTGGATATTCTCTTCGTCCGCTACGCAAAAAAATGGCAGCGCTGCATACGTGTGCTTGCCACAACCTTGAAAGATGTGACCATCCAAGGAAACGTCAATCGATGGGGGTGGTGGGCTGAAATGTATTTTGATTCTGCCAAAGCTGTTCCAAATATAATAACCAGGACTGGAGTCAGAGTCTATCTGTTCGGGGTAGATGACTTCTGAAGGACCGGACTGTTCTTCCTTGTCGGCGTCCATAGAGGGACGCGAGTCATGTTCTTGCTGAATATTCTCCACGATATGACAACCGAGGAAAAGAGCTTGCCCGTCCAATCCGCGAACATCCACGTCTCTCCGAGGACGCACGAATGCCGCGTCAGTTCTGAAAATGAATTGAGCTAGCGCATTGGGAGGGGTAGAAGATGTTCCTACAGTAAAGCAGCATCCTTGGAGCATGCATAGGCCAACCCACGTATGAAGATTTTCAAAACAGAGCGGGAATATCCATGGCGGAGAACCATCGCCACGGTCGAAAGAGCAAGGGTCCAGACATCGCCAAGATGCGGTTCCTGCGGACTTAAGGTCTCTTCGGATGATGTGCTTCGGGCGGCCAGATTTAGAGAAGAAAGTTCGTCGAGTATTGGTCGGAAGGCTTTGGGCAATGGCGCATGGAACCAATCTGGTGAAAGGGAGAGAGGCTGAGCCAAGATTTCGTATATGTCCACAATTTCCGAAGGCCAGAGATGACAGTCAACGTTCGAGAGCGGGTGAATCTCGACTGGCAACATGAAGGTTGTGATCAAGCCCCGTGTCACGACACCGTGATCTGCACCTTTTCAATCATCTGTACTATCATCCATGCCATTGATCTCAATGGTAAGATTACCAGCACGCTATTGCACTTAAGGAGAACACTGGTTTTACGATCGCGTCTTTATCATCCCAGCCATAAGGTCAAAACTATTCCCGTCCGGCTGTAGATCAATAAATGCACCACCACCCTCACCCGTAGGAGGCCACTCCGCCCTCTCGGGCAGCGTGCGCAACAGTCCATGGTCCGGTGTGATCCCGTGATGCGCACTTGCTGGTGCGGATTGGTGGTAGTAAGCGTCACCAGTTGATCCCTGCCAGTCGCATTGCGCAAGATGTCAGCCATCTGGAGCAGCACATTGAAGGACCAACTCACGAATGCATCCACCGCCTCAGATATAAGGACATGAAAGGATCGAAGGACCCCTTGCCTTTGACGAAGACAGACCACATCTCCTCGAACTTGACCAAGATCGCTGCGGCCGTGCGTTCCATGCTCAATTGTACGTCCTCGTCTGGCGGCAGGAGCTGGGACAGCGACGTGATCGGAGGTGGATTGAGTACATTCAAGCCAGACCCTTGAGATGCAAAGTCAGTCCTGCGTACAGAAACGGGGTGAAGACTCCATACCAATGATAATATCCACTTTCCCCGCAGAAAAGCTCGTATTAACAAGGATGCCCCCAATTTTCTTCCTCTCGTCGCCTCCCAACACCGCGTAGATATCGTTCGGCCACTTCAGTCGTACCACGGAGGCCGCGTCTCCGAGGACGGTCTCATCGCGGCAAGCTTCCACAACGGCCAACGCGAATAGATATTGTACAAATACGAGCTTGCTCGCCGGAAATGTGGATAGAGGCAGTCGGAGGAGGAGGGAGAATTGGAGGCAGCCCGAGGGCGACAGCCAGACATTCGCGCCACGGCCACGCCCAGCGAGCTGGTGGGAGGCAAGAGATAAGAGGGGTGTCGGAAGGAGGCGCATAAATCGTGGGTTTCTTTTCCGAAGGTGAGAGAATCGAAGAGCCTTCAGCAAGGGGGTACACACTTATCGAACATGGTCTGTGTGCTGGTCACCGCTTCGCCATATAACAGCGCGTCACCGATTCCTGAGGGCTCTGCATCCTCTTCAGAAATCCCCTCTTTCTTCCGCGCCGCAGATAACGCGCTGAAGAATAGCGTGAGGTCGAACAACGGCGTTTGCTCGTGGTCGGGGATCTGGCCATCGCGGCATAGAATGATGTGCTTCGGCTGCCACGTCGAAGGCTCGGCGCGAGTAGCCGCAGCGAGCCGCGTCTCGCGTAGAAGAGGTCCACTCTCCTGGAGGAGATGAAAGTGGAATTTGTCGTTGGTGTCTTCGAATGTGCTCAGCTGAGTGCCTGGATGAGGCGCAGAAAGGGCGTCTGCAATCTGAGATACAAGGCGTGGCTTCATGGAATGGGAAACGAGGAATTGCGGGAGGGGTCTACAGATGGCGGTGGCCGCTTCGGGATCCGCAGCCCAAACATAAGAAGCATGTCTTTCACCAGATTGCGTCGCCTGGTCTCTGCAAGATCAATAGCCCCGGCGATAACGTAGAGGCCACCGAGATCGAGGAAGCCGGCTCTTCAGTGAGCGGGTATTCCGGTGAGCACGCCCAAAGAACGACTTTCCCTGCGCCCACTGTGTACAGGACGCCAGCTATGGCGCCCTCGTTGTCGTCATTTTCAATAAATCTGGCAAGAACCCTCACGTTCTTCTTGCCGCCTTCCACACCGACAACGTCGCACGTCCCGCTTTGGAACATGATGTCGATACTCTCGCCATCCGTTGGCTTGATCGCGACGGCACGCGGAGCGTCATCAGAGCCATCCGGGTGGAAGCTGGGATACACGTAGCTGCCAGATTCTGCGTCAAAGAATCGCAGCAGCAGGTCTCTCGAAATGCTCGTGAATGCGACATTCTGAATGCCCTGATCCACTCTCCGAGACGTGTAGTGCGACCCGGTTCCAAAGGCCACATAAGCACCGCCTGCTTGGACGTATTCGTTTATGGCGGAAGAGGCCTTGGACAGAAAGATTTTGCGGCATCCAGGAAAGACGAGCAAAGTACAAGTGCTTTGCCAAGGCTGAGAAACCAAGGCTTGTTGGGCGATCGCCTGGACGGAATAGAACGGATGAAGGATAGCTCGAAGCGTTGATAACGCGTGGTCAAACGAAGCTTGTATTACTTCTGGTCCAGAGTAGACAAGGACGTTCATCTTACTTGGGATTGAGGCCATTGCTGTGCATGGCAGGTACGAATCCGTCCTTTTTTGATCCGACTGGCGCGTCCGCCGCCGTCTGTCTCAACACTGTTCTACAAGAACTCAAATGAGAGGGCTATGACTCTCGGATAAGACCGCAAGCGGCATGTGCCGAACCTTTGGTGAAAAGCAGCGAAGATTCTCCGGGGTGGAAAGGGTAAATTGAGCCCAACATGTACGCTAAGTAAACTATCTGTATGAAACGCCCGTGATCTTATGGGTGCTGGACCACTGTGTCTTCTTGAAAGTACATCACTATGATACATCAGATACCAATATTACCTGGAGGACGGCATCTGGATTCGCATCGCACAACGCCTCCGGCAGATCGTTAGACCCTGTCGTTCAATACAGAGTGCATATGTGATGTTGCGCTTGCGATCACTCGAGAGTGGATGGCTTGTGTATATTTCGGCCGTTCCGTCTCAGCGCAATACAGAAATATATGTCAGAGGAAGCCAGGGAGGAGCTTTTAAGAGAGCACCGGAGCAGGAAAATCATACAATTGAGCTGGGCGCGTGCTAGACTGAATGGGTACTACTCGAGTTGTGGAGGAGGAGGAGATATGTGAGTGTAAGACATCAGATGGACGAAGGTTCGACGATGGACAATATGAGAGGACAAGAGTGATCTGACGGCCTGGTTATCGAAAACACCACTCGGATCGAAGCCGACTCACAGTATCTGGGTGTGGAGATGGTCGTGGCAACACAAGGTAGAATAGTTCATACATAATAGCTGATATATTGAATAGACCGACTGCCATGAGAGCTGGATGAGAACCGTGCAAAGGAACTATGAAATGCTCGAAGGTGTGATCACCTGGCATCATGTATGGACAAGGATTCGGGCACGTCGGCGGTGAGGTCGACGAATATCAGCGACCTCGCGCGGCGGCCTCGAAATCGCCAGAGCGCGAGCAGAGACGGCGAGTTTAGCGGCGATGAAGAAGAGGCCAGAGGGGGTCTAGCGTTTGCTTTCAAAGACTTCCTTGTATCCCGCGAGATGGCGGCATCGGTGAAATCGCTGTATGCGCCGTATAGCAGGTCTATGCTTTGTTTCAGGATGACGAGGGAGACAACCATGCCTGTGAAAGATTGTGAGCGTCAACTCATTTGTAAAGGATGTAAGGAACGCGAACCTCCGAGAGGGTCGAGAGGCGGAGAGGGAACCACCACGTTCCCAGGATGGCGAAGAACATGACGAGGCTCGAGTGCGGTGGTGAATCGCGTTGGCGAGTAGCACAGAGCTGTTCTCCTGCGTGGCGACATTCTTGGTTATCCGGTAAAGGTATTCCTTAGGAACAGGCCCAAAGCGGCGAACGGGAAACCACAGCGCGTTGGGGTTCAACACCAACACGTCGTGGAGTGAAATGGCCGTGTCCGTGTCCAATGGAGGCTGGCGTCCGGGTTCGTGGCGGTTTCAGAGAGGTGTGAGCAGAAGGCGGAAGAGTGAAAGCCCAGCTGAGGGCATCTCCGATGAGAAAGAGTGGCACGGTTGTCGTGCCTAGGTCTCGAATGTAGCGAAGCCGAATGGATAAGCTTCGGATGAAGGCTACGTAGAGCATATGAGAACGTGCATAGATAGAAGAACTATATTCTACCTTGCGGGAGAGGCGCCAACAGACGAGGGTCACATCGCCCAGAAGACCAAGATTGAAAAAGATTTTTCGAAGAGGTATAGACGCGTAGACTCGCCGCTCAAGAATGTCCCGCATCTGTAATCAGCGCGGCGCTATGAGTGAAGTATCCCGCCATGCTTTGCTTGCTGTGAGCCGATATTGACCCCAGGAGATCTGAAGAGAAGGAGTGCTCAAAGCGTACATCGCCCGAGAGACCGTCGTATGTAGCTGACAGATCGAATAGAGGATCGCGAGGACCCAAGAGAACGGACAGATGCTCGAAGGTGTAATCACCTAGGAGCGCATCAGACGGTGAAGGCATGAGGCCGGCGGTCACCAGAAACAGCAGAAGCCATTATGCGGCGTACTCAAGAGAGCGAAGCCGGCAACCAAACATGTACAAAATGAATAGACAAAACTGCCTCTACGGTTGCTGAGAAGCATACAATTACAATAGGAACCATAGCCACTATTCATTGCCCAAAACTTTTCACATTTGAACCGAACCTAAAGGTTCGGCAATAAGAGTATGCACGTACATTAACAACAATAGGGTACTGTGTGGTAGACGTCACGAGAGGAAGAGGGTGCGTGCGTCTTAGCGTCTCCCCCTACTGACCCCCCCGCATCCGCATCAAATATGTGTATGTATGCCTGGTTGGCTGGCTGAAAGGAAGAGACCTGCGTCACCATCACCGAATGAACATACCGACAGGGATCGGCTTCTGCCTCAACCCCTCCCCGCTCCCAGCTCCCCGCGCTTGCGACGCTGCTGCACTCGGTCCCCGCATCACTCGTCGTGGGGGACCACGAGGAAGACGGCGCCGACGACATAGGCAATGACCACTCGCACCTGCGTGGCGAGCGCTGCGTCGCGTGCACGGTGGCGAGCGCGGGGGACAGAGACTGGGGCAGAGATGGAGGCAAGGACGGGAGAGGGCGGTGCGCTGCCTCTGTCGACGGGGAGAGAATGCAAGTTGCAGCGACAGCCGAGCCGAACACATCCGGGCTCACACACGGCGACGGCACCGCCAGCGGGTGCCCTAGACAACGATGTCTGCAACCATGAGGGGCTAGCGTGGAGAAGAGAGCCGGATAAGGCACCCGGAAAGGCAGAACAGGCTCCCTGGCCAGCGCCTTCATGGGCATCAACGCCTGCGGACGCGGATGTCGGCCTTGGTACGACGGGAGAGAGGGGAGTCCGCTGGTCTAGGCGATGTGGATGGGCAGACGGCGCAGTAAAGGCCACCTCGGCTTCACGTTATGGGAGACGCAGTGATCAAGGGTGCGAGGGGATGTCGCCGTTGGTATTGTGATGGTCGTCGCAGGAGACTTTGTACTCCTCCCATTCATCCTCGTCGTCTTGAGTGGGAGCGACATTGGATAGAGTGTCCTGTGCCTTGGCGGGGAGGTGCCCATGAGGGAAAGAACGGGAAGCTAGAAGAGAAAAGGGTGGTTAGGCCGAATAAGGGCCTGAAGACTGAAAATCGCGAGGGTCGGGCTTCACGCTGAGCGCGTGCTCGAGAAACTTTTCATGCTCAGGCTAGTCGGAGGGCACGAGACTTTGACGAGAAGCTGCTGCATGGGCGAGTAGTCGATCTGGTGGCGCACGGAGCAGTTGTTGAGATCACTAAGACTGCCGAGTGCAATGACAGTATAAAAGCAGCAGAGGAAGCCAGGATCACGCTGGGGACTTCCCTCAATGGAGGGCATCTGGCCCACGTAAAGGTCGTCGAGTGACTTGCCGAAACTGCGGGGGGAACAGGGCATGGATGTTGAGGCGAGCAAAGTAGACGTCGATGATAGTGGTGACCATTTGCTGTTCTTTGGTAGAACACTAACGCACCAGCCATTGTAATATCTGGAGTATCAGAGGTAGAGATCGTCAAACCAGGATAAAACGAGAGGAATTTACGGTGTGCCTTCAGGTCCAGTGATCTACGAAGAGCGTCAACCAAGCAATGGCGGGCAGATGATGGCACGAACGAGAGCCTTGATCACATCTACCCGTGTTTCGTCAATACGCAAAAAGATTGACGAGTCCCATGCGACAGACAAATTATTCGTCAAAATCGAGAGCTGCATAGAATGTTAGCAAGTTGTCCTGCTGACCACGAATACTTGCAACTCTTTGGCAATAGTGAGAGATCGTTCAGGAATGTCAGACAGAGCGAGCATCCGGATCTCGTTGTAATATGATTTGTATTGCGGTAGTTGAGGTAGTTGAGGTTCCGTCTCATTGGGTGACGTTGTCGTCGGAATCGTCAGATCGCAGTATTCGAATCTGACACGGCTCGCCCACTCCACATAGCTAGGGTCGGTGAGAATTGAGTCGCTCGAATCCAAGAGAGAACAGAAAAATCTTTTTTCGCGCTCTCTTCCGTTAGGCCGGGGTCAGGATCCGCCAACGTTCCCTCTTCCGCTTCAAGATACACACCGCAACGACAACCCACCCCGCTCTCCATCCTATCTCCATCCTACGTCCCAGACCTGCGCTACGTGTGATTTATAAGCTGGCTGTCTCCACTGGCACATAGACCAAGAGTAGATTGAATGGGCAAGCACCTTTATCGCGCTGTCAAGCGTACGTGTGATGAGCCCATCCGCGTCTATAGTACTCCAATCGATTCCATAGATCTTTGACCAGAGTCCGGGCGTCTGAAAACACGATAGGAATTGACATGCGCCTCGCCTCTCAATACCATCCGTAACGCGAGCGAAATCTTGATGACAGTCCCCTCACTATGCTCGGCATCCCTTCCAACTCAGGGCTCATCTCTGGCATCAACAGTGGCTTCAGGGTGGCTGAACAGTTGCAACCAGAAATACAGACACACCCTTGCTTATGCTGGTCTCCCAAGGAGGCTTCAGCCGAAGAGCGAGAAAAACAACTTGAAAGCAATCACAAATGTAAACGCAAGCGGGTCAGATGAAGCCGCATGGCACAGTAGGCGAAAGCAGCATAATGAAGACGGCCGGGAACACAAAAAAAAGAACAAGGGCGCGGAGTAAAGCGGCACAAGGCGGAAGCGAGCTTACGTATCAAAGACGGCCAGAATTCAGGACCATATAAGACAGAAAACAAGGGTGCGGAGGAAAGCGGCACAGATGGTCAAAGCGGAGACTCGGCACGGATGTCGGTCCGCGTTGCTAAGCTAGCTGTTGGACGGTTTCTATGTTAGCTGATGGGAAGGGGGGATGCTAAAGACGAATACCTCGTAAACTCGGATTCGTAATCGGTGGGCGCCAAAGCCACGCAAACACTACTCGTCCGTAGTCCCAAAATGGTAATTTCTCAAAAAAAACTAGCAAGCACTACGACGGCCAGCGCTGACATTCAGTTGGCCCTGTACATCAAATTTTGCGCGAATAGTCGATGCGTCGACATCATGAGGAGGGAACGCGATCTCCCATTCAAAATGACCTTCCTCCAAGCATCAGTCTCAGCGGTTGTGAACGAAATATAACTCACAGTCGCTCTCAAGATGCCACGCATCCGCAACAATCTTGAGTATGTCTCCCTTAGCTGTGCTTATCGTAACCATCTCGGGCCTGATCGCCGCGGGCAAGGTGATATCGAGAGTATACTTGTTCGCCGAGGTGTGGACGTGCAATGGAGGATACCGCGAGGGTGAAGGCATACGGCGTGCACGATCCAAAAAGGAATGACGTCTCGATTGCTGCGGCGGAGGACGTGCCAGAGTAGAGACAGCGGGGAGAGGACAGGGTAAATGTGGCTTGAATCTAGCTGGCGTTGTCTTTGCACATAAGTTCTGGGGCACGGAAGTAGATATTGAAAGACCGCAGGGGTTCTGAAGGAGACAAGGAGGGGTAGAAATCCGGGTCGATCGTGCTCTTATCCTCGAGATGCCTCCTAAGCGAGCCTGGGAACCGCGTCGAGGGGTACCGACAACCCAAGGGTCGGATGTACGGTCTGCTTCACAAGTGGGGTAGGAAATACTGGAACGGCGGGAGACACCTGCAGTTTGCTCTAACTGAGCCTTTGGAGAACAGAAGCAGGAAAACGCGCACGGGAAGGAACTCTTCGAGCAGCACAGGCAGAGAGTGCCCCGAAAGTTCCAGCCTTGGGCTTTCTCGGAGCAGAGACGGTTTGTAGACGGGGATTCAACATTTTAACTTGATGCAAGAGCTTTGAGACTGCCTGGATTTGAGGTGGAAAGAATAGTTTCAAGATGTTGAGTAGCAATGACGGTCGTGTCCAGCACTTTGGGGTACGAAGAAAGAAGAGGTTGATGTTGCAATGCCATCACTACCCAAGAAAATACCAACTTTCATTCATTACAAACTACATGGTACGTACATACATTCAACATACATTCAACATCTTTTCGTCGTCTGATCTGCCCAATAGATGAATACCGCGTAAAAATCACATACAGAAATCTGCGACCCCGCCGTCTTCGCCTTCGACCCCTCATAGATAGAACATCGTGTCCTTCAGCTGAGGCCCAGCAACACCGCCATGCCACGAGGTGACCGCTTCCCTCATGACAGCTTCGTCGTCGTTGCCGCTTCCAACGCTGGCAGCGGTCGTGCCGGAGCTGCTGATGCCCTGCAATAGCTTGTGGATGTAGCAGCGTCCGCGCTCGCACGCGAGGTCGGCATAGTAGGCGGGCGAGACGAGCGAGACGGCTTTCGTCGCCCGGCTATATAGCACAGAGGTGAGGTGAGTCGGCCATGCTGATAACGCTACGACAAGATATTGCTGACCGAACATGTAGCTGACGTCGTTCGTCAACTGCTGCAGCGTATCCGCGTTGAACCCAATCTCGTCGTGGATGACATAGTAATGAGTGGGACGCGTCGTTCCCTGCAGCCCGCCATGGGCTGTGTGCGTAAATCGATCAGTAACATATCTGATCTGCAGTGTAGCCCAATCAACCCACCCTGCAAGAAGAAGTCGAAGTCATAGACCGCTGTGACCCCCCGGTCAACAACAGTGCCGGGCAACGGATTCCCATCAGGCGCGCCGTCTCTAGCCTCGGTGGGGTAGAAGCGCGTATGGTGCCTCTTTCCGCAGATGACTATCGTCAGCTGCGGGTTGTATCCACGGAAGTGCCTAAAGGCGGCCTTGATCGCGGCATCTCTTCCGCGATGACGATGCGGAATTGACCCTCGGAAACACCGTCTGCGATGCTGCGGGGTGAACAAGGCTCGAGACGTGCACGAGCAGCTGCCTACCTCGATAGACGAGAACGCGCTGAGGAAGAATCTGGCTGATAGCCTGGAATCTTTGAAGCCGAGCAATCATCATCTTCTCCAAATTGGTCACCATCTAGACGTTCGTTTCAGCGACAGAATCAACCCGAGGACACTATTCATCTGTACCTCTTTCTTGGATTCTTGGACTTCCATGCTGGCCGGGAACTGAGCATAGCTTTTATCGACGCTCGCAACGACCGCAGCGATCGATGGGTGCCTTTGACCGACCCCGGGCCTGGACTAAGTTCCCCTTCAGGGAGATGAATCACTTGATGCAATCCCACCACTCACTGAGTCACATCAATGCCGACGAGCATCGTGGGCGCCTCATTCAGCCATCGCATACTGCCTTGGTCAAGTTTGTGGCTTTGACGAGGGCGCGATCAGTCAACGCGATAAGAATTTGTGAATGTTGACGCACTTGACACCACCCAGCTTCATGTTGACCTTGAGAGCGACCTGGACAAGACGTCAATGAGATAAGACAAACAGGACGCTGAGAGGTTTTACATTTGCGAAGTACTGAAGTTGTCCTAGGGATTGATTCAGCAAGACCAAAACAAGTAAAGCGACGGACAGCTCGCCTTTTTCCTTGCGGATCTTCGCCGCGTGAACGCAGACAGTGGCTATATCCATGTAGCTATCCATAAGGTGCTTGATTCCGGAGTAGACGTGCTTGTCGCCATTGGAAAGAATGACTAAGAGCAACGCGGGCTTGGCGGGCAACGTCTTGATCTGAGCTTGTATGATCGCGATCGCCCTATCTCTCACTGGGTCTGCGGGATCCTTTCGGGGTAAATTGGCGTGAACGATAGGCGGCGGGCCACCTCGTACGTCCATGCCGCTAGTAATGCACATGTCCGCGAAACCCTTGATGGTTTGCCGCAGCACCGGGTCATTCGGGCCATCAAAGTCCGATTGGGGGTTCCGTCCGTTATGAGCAACACCGCCCATTTCTCCAACTTCGCTCCGCGGTGAAACTTGACGTTACGCAGGTTCCAGCTCGCGCGCGCGTCGACGTCCGGTCTGCCTCGTCCGTACTCGATCTGCGGCGAGGGAAGTATTCGACCTGGGACGACCGTCATCTCCCCGCCGATGCCGATGCCGAAGCCACCGATTGCCCCGGCGCTGTTGCGGTACCCGAGGTCATCGAGCCCGCGGCCGACAATGGTGGCGCCGTTCACGTTGGGCGGCCGAGCCGCGACGACGAGCATGTTCGCCGTGTGCTCGTCCGTCAGCTTGCCTCGATACGGCTGGTTGGGGAGGATCTCACAGACTTCCGGCGGGAGATAGTTGGACTTGGCTCCGCCGACGTCTACGAGGGGCATGTCAGGGAATTGTAGCTTGATTT
Source organism: Panellus pusillus (assembly GCA_013387415.1). Classification (NCBI taxonomy): domain Eukaryota; kingdom Fungi; phylum Basidiomycota; class Agaricomycetes; order Agaricales; family Mycenaceae; genus Panellus; species Panellus pusillus. Next base: position 14,884 of record QVIE01000723.1, read on the forward strand.
TATACTCTGTGCACGCCGTGAGAAGAGGGCTAGAATACGAAGATGAAAACGAACTTCGGAAAAGTATTCTTCAACCGAAATGGGGCGGCCAGGAAAGTCCGAGCAGTCAAAGGTGTGTTGGCGTGCCGTTTTCTTGGCTACACCCTTGACAGTCTTCTTGTACCCGAGATGGGTCGTCTTGATCCGTACGCCTTTCACGAAGACATTGACTCTTGCACCGAAGCTGTGATTGCGGAAGTCCTCCATGGCACGAGCTAGATTGCCCGGAGTGTAGAACGCGGTGGTACACACTGGGAACGATCGGTGAGATGCGAAACGAAATAGGAACGCAGTGGCGTACCGTTGATATTCACCATTAGCTGCTGGTGCGTAGGGCGAACGGAGGAGAAGAACCCTCGCCATGCCTCAAGACCACCATCAAGAGGCGTAGGGGGCTCAGCGGCGGACGGGAAAAAGAACCTGTTCTTGCCCACACTGACACCACCACCTGAACGATGCGCATGGGAGGCCAAGACGGTATTCAGCGCCGAAATCATGGGAAGGATGTCATAGTTGCGGTATTGAGGATTGCCGCTCAGATGTCTTGATCGGATATCAGTTTCAAGTAGAGGGGAAGATGAAAATGCGTACTCTCTCAGGGCGCTAAGATCCAGAGGTTTGGTGAACTTGATTGTCAACGTGTACTCCTTGTAGCTCTTCGAGTCCCGTGGTGGCGGAGTTTCGTCTTCGTCATAGAACGGGACGCGGATCGCCAAAGGCTGCGGAAGTTGGGCGATAGAAATGAGTTTCGCAGAAAAATCGTGGGCCACGACTGTTCTCATGGGCTGCCCATCGTCAGCCTCCTTTTTATTTTAGAAAATTGATAAACATACAGCCCATTGCTGCGACGCTTCCGCGAGCTGGAAGATTCTTTTCTTGACACGGGCAGGCCCTGTTCCTTGAGTCGGCGATATCGAAACATCGTATTCGAACAAGGGACCGGCGGGAATCCGGACGGGAAAGAAATTGGCGCGCAGCTTAATCTCTCACGCCCTCTAGTACCGAAGTTTGGCCGCAGCGGTAGGTCGTCAGGATCCTGTCCATGAGCCCGTCTGTGCTGGGACAAGGCGGCGACAAGCGCCTGGTCCGAATTGTTTTGCAAGCGTGCGTCGACGACAGCAGGTTGCCCCGCAGCAAAGATCCTGTGATGACAGTGAGACCATTACATCGACTCCGGTTTGTCAAACTTACCCGCCGGGCTCGCGTCCTCGGCCCATTCCGCACCCTTCCACCGCCGCCTCTGTCGAATCCACCGCGCCCTCGATCGAAGCCGCCGCGCCCTCGGTCGAATCCGCCGCGTCCTCTGTTATCGAAGCCACCGCGACCTCGGTTGTCGTAGCCACCGCCGCCCGACCGCGTTCACCGCCTCGGAAGCCGCCTGGACTCCCTCTGCGTCGCCGCGAGGGGCCCTCCTCCTCCACGTCCTCGGTCACCTCTGTAGCTCATGGTGGGAGAATGGAAGACGCGAGATTGAGAATTGCCTTTTAGGGACCCTCAAGCGCCCACTGTTTATATCCGCCGCGCGGCCGCGGCTGTGACTCGGTCTCGAGGATTCGGACCCTCTGAGATAATCGCTATCTGATGAATTTGCCGAACGAGTCCAGCGCCCGTCTCCGAATACTTCTGTGCCATCTCAATTCACAATTGTACTTGTTCGAGATGACTGCTACTATCGTGACGTACCTTGGATCGCGTGGCTTCCATGTTCAAGCCAACTCTGACCCGCTTGGGGGTACCCGTCTGCTCATTGCACCAGCATGTTCCAGCGATCGGAAGGGCCGACTCCGCGACGAGAACATGCGGCTGCAAGTACATGTACGTCTCCGTCCTTGTCTATCATCCTGGATCTTAGCAGCTTATAGACGGATACAACCCTACATGCAATCTTCCCATCCGACAAAGCTGCGCAAGGTCCAACCGCATTCCAGGACGCAGGCTTCGGTCCCCGTCCACTGGTTCTTCCGGAGCAATATCCCCCGCCGCCGCACTTCTTTCCTACCCGTAGAAATACAGAAGAGGAACTTCTTCGGGCTGGGAGAAATCTTCAGTGTTTTGGCAAACGTACGTCTTGCTCAAGGTAACCTACATCCTTAACACATATATACAGCCTGCCGACACCGTTCGTTCACTCACGGAATCCAAACGCCTGCTGGAAGAGGCGCGTCGGGAGCTTAATGAGAACAAGGAGCGTGCACAATTGAGAGTCATGCACACCTTCTCGCGATACCCGGGCTTCTTCCCTCGTCGGGCAGAGATGCGCATTCTAGAACAAGTCTTGGAGGGCGAACCCTCGTTCACTGTACTGTTTGGCGCGAGCTCAGTGGGAAAGGTATGCTCTATGACGTCCTATGTTGGCGCGTGCTGAAGATTCGCTAGACTGCACTTCTTCGGGAGGTTCTCTGCAAAGACACTTACCATGTTCTCCATTTCGATCTGCGTATAGCGGGATTTGCAGATCTGGCGAGCCTGTACACAAGTCTTAGCCAACAGATGGAACAATACTTCGAAGAGCTCAGCAAGGAGGCTGGTTACAAAGAGTTCGAGAGGGAGGCGTGGGGTTTCAAGGTGATCCAGATGCGCTGTCTTGCTCGTCGTTGCTTACCGCCAGTCGCAGCACGATCGGCTCAATGTCGAACGAAGAATGGCAGAGACGGCACCCGAATCGTATGTTCGCAATGTGAGGACGAGCGATGTCGCGCGCTTGATGGAGTTGTTCCAGGTGGGATCCCTTCGTCCGCACCCATCTCATACGCTCACGAGTCATGCTAGAGCTCCCTGTTGAAGTACCGCGAGTTTCAGCCCACGATGAAGACGGCTCAAAGGCATCTGAACAGCCTCCACCGAACAAAAGGGCAGAAAAACCAAAGCGCACTTTTTTCTCTCGCAAAGGAAAGGAAAAAGACATTCAAAGGATGGAACAAGAGACCGAACCTGCAGAGGAAGCGCCGGCTGCCAAAAAGATTCCCGTCATCTTCTTTGACGAGGCTCATCGATTGTGAACCCACAGACTTAGCTCGCTTGTTCGTTCTGACTTGATATTCTAGACCGGCCCTCATCCAGTCAACGGAGACAATGAAGTGCCTACTTGATTCGATGCTTGTTTTGACGAAACAAGACCGATTATGCCATGTCATACATGCTACTAGCGATCCGTTTTATCAAACATGGCTGCGCCAGCTGAATGTTATGCAGCATTGCAAGGTAGGACTCGAATCTGTGTTGAAGTCGGTCGAGCATTCATATCGTCTGCAGATCATCACTATCGGGGACTGCTCCAAAGCAGAGACGAGAGCATATTTCAACGAGCGGATGATTCCGCGCGTTCCACATCGACTGCGTTCTCGCCTGAACTTTGAACAGTTGTATGATGCATTTGGGGGGAAGCTCGCGCATTGGCACGATTATTGCACCGATTACGGTCCGTCCGTTTCACGCAGAAAATGATCGCATCTAAATTAACCTGACAGTGAACTCGAACGGGGCTTTGGAAAGTGAGTCGCCGCCATCTTACCGCCGTCATACACCCTGCTAATGTCATCCAGTCAAACAAAGCTCCCACTTCCTTCAAGCACACGCCCTTTTGAACTTGCACATCATCCACTCGTCCCAATCCGCCAGTGCACCGAGCGAAGACAGGATCGTGAGCAACCGTGACGCGCTGCATCCCCGTATCGGGCCAGCTGGGTTCAAGATCTACTCACCCATCACGCACCCACACGGACCGTCAGGCTCATCCGGTGAGGACCACGAGACAGCGATGAGCGCAGGCCATTACACCGCGGAATTCACTGCCATGGAACTCCTCAAGGTCATGGACCGCCTCGCGCAGCCCGGCGTCTCGCACCTGCCGTACTTCCCGCTATGCCGCGAGCTCGGCGTGCGCGCGGTCGACGGGATGGTCAAGGGCCGTGTGCTTGATCTGCGATGGACGGAGCCTGTGACGGACGAGTATGCGGACGAGGCTACGGATGCGCATCGGCGCGCGACGAGCAGCGGGACTGCCGTCGACCAGGAAGAAGACCAGGACGGGCACTCGGAGGCAGCAACTTCGCAGGATATGGTCCCTGTGTCGGAGCGTGAGCTGGTGCGGGAGGAGTATGCGGAGGTGGTCGGGTGTAAGCTAGTCTCTACGCCGATCATGCGTTATGCGATGCGGGAAGTGGTGGAGGAGTACGAGGACAGGCAGTCGGTTTCGGAGTATGCTTCGCTATCTGACGACGGGGAATATTGACATCTTGGGCCAGCCGCAATACACGCTTTTGATTTTACTACTGGCCGCATCTTAATCTTAATCTTACTGGACGACCTACGAAATGCCCGCACTGGTGTCGTCGAAACTCACTCGCCCGGACGTCCAAGCCGTCGCCTCTCTGTGCATCTGCTCCCTCTCTGTCCCTGCTGAGCAATTCCATCCGCCCCACAAGTCAGATGCACATCGATGACTTGGCTCTTTCTGAGATCCTCTCTGTTCGACTGGTTCTCATACCTTGCACTGGAACAGAATTCTTCATAAACTTGGCTAACGTTACATCCAGGGAATACACATTGGAAAGTCTATCATAGCTACTTTACTCTGACCGTTCGAATCCATCTTATCTCAGCAGTTCCTACTTTCATGCTGTCCGAAGTTTACCTGAATGCAACAGTGAAGTCAAGAAATCTCGGGAAGATTTGGAGCTTGAAAGCCATAAGCTCACCATACTTCTCCTCGAAATCACGCATGAGTTCTGCGAGGAGAGCCTCCTCCTCTTCCTGCGCACTCACCACGTTCTGCTTCCTGATGCAGATCCACCAGCCAGGAACGGGATGCACCGTATCGTTTTCGCCACTGGGTGACAGCGTATGATCACCGCTGGAAGAAACACGCATGCCGACCATCCCAGATAACATGAAACAGTCGAAGAGTTCTCCGTTATCATCCAGCTTGACATCAACTTCGGCATATGCAGGCGGCACCTTATTGGTATCGATGCGGTGGAACGGCAGACGGTCAAATGGGAGGTCTTTCTGGTCTTTCATATCATGTTTCGTGTATGTAGCCCAGAATCGCTCGGGGCCATCAACTCGGGAGCTTCATCCGGTACCGCAGTCTAGAGGAGATATCAAGGTCATTTCTCATACGGGTAGATGCTATCCCCCTTATTCAAGCGGATTCCAAGCCATGCGCCTTCTTTGCTGAAAACATTGAAGGCATTGATCCAACCGGAGTAATAGCTGGCGCCACTGCCTCGACTGTGGAGAGACGCGACCCTCTGCCAGAAATCAACGTTTTCCGGGCTCTCGGGGGCGTCAAACGCTGCAACGAAGCGGGATATAACAAAATGGAGGAGGTGATACCACGCAATCGTTTCGATGCCGTATTCCTTGAGCTTTTCGAGGCGCTCGAGGATGTTGACCCAATCAGATTTTTCTCCTTCTAGAGTGACGCGCGGGATGCCGCAGGCAGTAGTACCGAAGCCATACGAGAAGTACTGTTTCAGCGTCGCCATCATAAGCACGGCTGCAACCGTCGTGTCGTTGACTGTAGTCGTGGTGAAGTTCGGCAACACCCATTCGCGCAGGGTGGGATCGACGATGTTCTTCTCAATCAAATCGACCATTTGACGCGACATATGACCAAAGTCCAGCGTGTACCGAGTCCCTTCCGCAACAATGAGTAGCTCCCGTTTGCCTTCGTGTGCGACGAAGTTGGCACGAAGGACTTCTGCATTTGCATTGACGAAAAAATTGAATTGCGAGAGGATGGTGAGCCAGACGTCGTCCGGGCGGATTACTAGCGCTCGATGAGCGTTGTAGGCCCCGATGACCGTATTCACGAATCCGTTCCCCTTATGATCCGGCAGCAAATTGGGAATTTTGGTAGTAGAATCACGACCGCTAAGCATTCATGATGAGCGGGAGACATACTTGAAATGAGAGAGAGATGATGCACGTACGAGCTCTCCAGTCCCGAGAAAGCGCACTGGAGGATTTCATCCACATAGCGTTCTTGATCTTGACATGATCCAGTCAAGATCTCTGCTGCTGAGCAGGACAGGGAGAGTTCGAAAGAGCTAGCATTGTGGGCTGCGACGGTGAAAGTGACAGGCATGGTGAACTGAGTCCAGGGCGAGGTGTGAGAGATTCGTGACAGTTCCTGAATATATATACGAAGACGTCAAAGTTCCTTTGCACAGCCCGGGAGATGTTCAATTGAGCCCAGCGTTAAAGATGAGAGATCTAGAACACAAGATCAGAAGAACTGCGGTCTATCGTCGCCGCACGGCGCAGTAAAAGGTGTTGAACGCTCCATATATGATATAAGTAGAAGCGCTGTATTATGTGGTTCTGAACTTGTTGTGCCAAGATTCCAGAGTTGATTCATTCGCGAAAAAAGGCCTCTGTACGATAGATACAGATATAGAGTAAAGCACTTGTATGATCCATGACAGAACGGGACTCTGGAGATATAGAATGACGCTCCGCTTTTGCTTGTCATGGAAGTCGAGAGGGCATTACTTAGCATCTAGCAGTTGCCCACAAGAGTATTATTGGCTTGAGTTGACTTGTCTGCTGGGAGCGGCCAGTGGCGAACAGCTAGAGAAGCAAGAGCTTCTCCGAGTCGAGTCAATGCCGAGGTGGTGGTACGGGAACAAGCCATATCGCATCACACTCGGTGTTCGCCGCGGCACTGATATCGCGGGGTCTTCCGGTCGACCCATCTTCCCTCTCAAAATTTCAAGTGACCAACCGGAGACTTAACTCACAACAAATGTATCAAGCAGTCCAATAAGGGCTTCAAACCAACGCTGCTTCCTTAAATATACACAATCTCGAAAATGGGCAGAGACTCAGATTTAGATTTCGATTGTGCTAATAATTAATAAGTCGTGGACACGCTCCTACTCCGGCTTTTTTATCACACTCTCCTCATATGCCTCCCATTCAACACAATCTTCTCCGCCCCGACCATGACCACCATCATTCGACAAGTCTCCTCCGAGCGGTTGTGCCACGCGTGGTTTGCACCGCGCTGCACGATGAAATCTCCAGTCTTGATCGTTCTCTCCTCTCGCTGTCGAGAATGCACACAATCTCACCGAGAGAACGACGGCGTAGTCGATGCTCAGAGTGCGGTGCATGGGCGCTCGCGTGCCGGCGCGGATGTCCGTGATGCTGAAAATGACGCCTTCGGTGAAGGGCGCGAAGGGTGTTCCCGAATTCGGGATGGGAGCGGTGTTGGAGACGGGCACAGTCGGGCTCGCGTGGAAGGTGGTGAAGGTACTGCCTGCGGGGCCGAAGGGCGCGAAGGGCGCGCGGGTGTCATCGTAGGTGAAGACGGAGGTACCGTCAGGAGTGTGCCCGGTGACGACGAGACGGGCGTTCGGGAGCTGTTGAGAGGACATTTTGGTCGAATTGGGTGGTTGTTCTGATTTACGGGTAGATGGTGAATCGTTGACTTTGGAATGCACCGGTCTCGTCGATGGCCTATATACCAACTGGAACGGTAAAACGGAGAGTACGCAAGCCAATGGAAACAAAATTGAATTGAATAGCAATACACTCGAGGGCCCATCTGTGCGTTCATCAAAGATACGGTAGAACGGATAATTTTCGAACCTTTTGCAGTCTGGCAATTTACCGACCGAGAGCAGCGTTTCAATCATTGTGCAGACGGCTTGTAGACACGGAGAGCACTGGATTCCGGATTTCTGGCATCGATGATTGGCCAAGTCAGAGTCAGACTCTTCGGTAAAAGGACATGCTCGAGGTTCTCTCAAAAAGCAATCTCAAAGTCTGGACAATAGCGAATGGTTTTTGCGTCTAGGAGCATGAAGTCAGAAGCAGGAGATCGATGTCCGCTGTAAATATTTTGTTGATCTCTTTTCCTTTTTGCCCCGTCCATTCATAGGGATCCCACTACAGGAGACCTCCGATGCAACTTTGATGGTCCTCCCGGGTTTCTGTGTAACTACTCACGACTATGGTCTCGAAAATCTATTCTGAAACAAGGATTTCTGATGCATCTGCGGACGCGTCACCTCGAGCTTTCGGACCCTGGGCAGGCGGATTCTCATGCCGACGATGATTGAACGATACCGCACATAAGCAACAGTAGGGACGACTATGCACGTCCTGGCCTCGCGAAAAATCGATAATGCTGGCTTGTACGATGCATGCAAGTATGCACCATCTGCACGTCCCCATCCTCCGGTTCGTTGCAAGTCAGGCTGGCCGTAGCCTCACAACAGCTCCTCGCAGCAGCTTTTTGCTGACGCAGTGCCACGCTATCTATTCTGGCGCTGACCAGCGGCGACGGGTCCGACAGCCATACGTCGCAGACGTGCCTACGGGCGACGACGCGTCCATGAGCTTCCCCTTCGGAAGTCTGAGCAACGACCGCTGCGATCGCTGCGCCCTCTCCTTCGTTTCTGGGCATGCGAATGGGCGTCGGATTCCCGTGACAGCGGAGACAAGCAGCGAGCTCCTGAACGAGCTAAGAGGGAGTCCTCAGCGCTCATCTGAAGGAGTCGGTGGACTGCGCAAAACAGTATATGTAGTCCATGTACAACCCCGAAATATAATACTTCATAGACTTGAATTTACGCCGGCGTCGAGAATGAGCATAGTTTCAGGCCTCAGGGAGAACACTTGGACTCGAGTATGTTCGAATGGTACACATAGTGCATACAGTGTAAGTGGATTGGATGTCAAGTGTGTGTGTAGTATGATACATATGCATGTGCTGTACTTGAACTTCTGGGGGTATAGTATGTAGAGGTGTAGCGAACAGAATCTATCGTCGTCCGTGAGCGCCACGAAAATGATCATGGACATGTACGTGACCTAAGCACTCCGCGTCCCCTGCTTCCGCTTCTCCCGAGCTCAATCACAGCGTACCACGCGCCGCCCACGAGGGTGAGCACGATGCCTAGCGCGTTGAGCGGCGTAATCGTCAGGTCAAAGATCATGACCGCACACACGACCGTCAGAACTTGCTTCACGTTCGCTGCATGCGCTGATCAGCATCTTCCTTGGTAGTTGTAAGGCGGAATGAAACGCACCGGCAACTGTCATGCCAAGAGCCCCCACGCGCCTGTTAGCGCCGAAGCTGACGACATTGAGGCGAACGCGAAGCAGCCGTTTGCTAAGAGCGCAGCCATCTTGAAGCCCGTCATGTCGCGGAGGGTGTAGTCGTGCACCGCGGCCAGTTCGCCAGTGGAATAGGCCATGAGGACGCATTGGATGAAGGCCAGCGGGAGAGAAAGTACAATAGTTCTAGGGGTTGTTGAAGAGCGCGATGGTTTCTTTATCTTTGGTCTTGGTCATCTTGCAAGAAGTAGTAGGAGCAGTGGTAAGCGGACGAATAGCTGAAGATGTTTGGATGACGTTAGTGAATATAGTTTGAGCGCTGCTAGGACTGTGCCAAAAAGCGTGAGAATGAACCCGCGAGGTGGTATAGTAGTCCCCAAAAGTGCTTGAGAGTGACTGAGTATCACTCGACACGAGTATACACTCCAACTTACGCGAAACCCACTCCGCAACGACCGGAACGAGGGATATTTTCTTGGAATGACTGCTCTGGGAATTGAGGAGGAGTCGGAGAAAGAAGATCGTGAAGATGGGCGTTGCTGCGCGTACGACTTGATGAAACTGGCGTAGACAAATGAGCAATTGTAGCTTACGCACACACGCAACTTACCGGGACGTGACAGCTGGAGCGACACATTGCTCACGGCGATGTTGAGCGCGTAAAGCAGGCTGAATGCCAGGAGAACACCATCTTCTGAGGCTCAGTCGTGAGGGAACAAAGCATCCGTGTTTGACCAGCAGGGAGCTGCCAATGGTCCCGAAGAGCGCGTGAAGAGCAGATAGAGTGTATGGGAAAGGAAAATGAACCAAGACGCCTTTGTTGTACAGAGTGAGGCCTAGATTGAAGCAGAAGTACATGGCTAGCCATAATGCAGGAGAATCTAGACGCCGGGATGGCGCAGTCTTGGGAGGACAAGGAGGGATGTACGGAGGGAGACGTAGTTCTATCGGTGATGGGTGACGGCGCCGTTGGAGCTGAAAGCCGCTGCTGGGTATGGTTCGTGGTGGTAGGCTCGCTGAAGCAAAGGCCGAGTAGCAAAGGGAGAGGAACGGCTTCGGATTATTGCTGGATGCCAGGTAACACTCGGAGCGTAGTTTTCCTTGTTGCTCTTGGATTCGGACTTCGAATTTGGGCGGAAGTTGAGGTTTTCAAGGAGTGAGATGTGGGTTCTGTGGCGTTGAAGGCAAAGAGAGGTGGACATTATTGGGGGCAAGGAGCGGCTTTGTTGCTTTCGGGAGGGGGCGGGCAGAGGACATGATGATCGATCCAGCTTATTGTTGTTGACGCGACGCAAACACGCGCGTGCACTGCTTGATTCACGACCCATCCATGGCTACGCGTCAAGCTACCCCGAGCAGCAATCTCACCGTTCTCAATCCCGCGAACTCTCTCAAGAGAGCTTTGTCCGAGGATCCGGACTCCGACAGTCTCCCCGACCAGAAGAAGGCAAAACTCATCGTATCGGAGAATACCCAGCAGGCAAAGGATAAGAAGAAGCGAAAGAAGAAAAAGAAGAAGACCCCAGTCGTTGTGCCTCTCGATTTGTCCCCGGGTAGCACTTTGCTTTTGTCTGCAACCATGAACACGACGGTGCGCGTCATCTGGCCCTGTTCGAATCTTTTTAACTTTCTATTCCAGGGTACTGGAAAGGGCAAGAGAAAAGCCATGTCTGCGCCCCCTGCGTCGCAGGAACAAGTAGTCGAAATTGAGCCCGACACTCAACAAACAGGGGGCGAACTTCTGACGGGTCAAGCTGTGGATTCAGAGACCTCACTTCAGACCATTGCCAGGCTCAAAGAGGAGCTTAGTGCGCAGTCTACTGTAAGCGGCTCTTTGTATGAACTTTCGTCCAAATTCAAATCTTTTCTAGTTGCTCAAAAAACACGAAACCGCTTTGGCTCAGCTCAATAACAGTTTGAACTGCCAGATATGCCTCGACCCCCTCTACAAACCCTATGCTTTGGCACCCTGCGGGCACGTCGCCTGCTACAACTGTCTTGTCTCATGGTTCACCCGCGAGCCCGAAGAAAACACCTTCAGGCGCCTACGAAAGAAGACGTGTCCCCACTGTCGCGCTACCATCAAAGAGCGCCCGGTGGAAGTTTGGAGCATCAAGGATATGGTAGCCGCGGTGCTCAAGAGCGGTTTAACGAGCCGATCGAACACGCCGGCTCCAGCGCCTGCGCTTCCGGCCCCCCACAGCGCGAGGATGGGAACCCACGTGATCCGTGGCACAACATCTTTCGCTATCCGCACCAGCATCCCGTATTCTACCCCTACCCGACCATGGCGGCGAGCCGCCGTCCGTTGAGGACATGGGGATGCTCGACGCGGAGGACGGGGGCGTCTACCGCTGCTTGGACTGCATGCACGAGATCTGGGACGGCGTATGCACGGCGTGCCAGCGCGTGTACCCGGGGCACCAGGTCGATGGTGACGTGGACGGGGAGATGTTTGAGTTTGACGACGACGACGATGACGAAGAGAGCGATGGGGATGAGGGCCTATGTTCTGGCCGCCGTTCCCGCACATGCATGCGGTCGACTTGAACTATGATGGACCGATGTTGCCACTGCCGTTCCATGCTCACACGTGGTGGGATGCGTATGAAGACGAGGATATGCACGATCATGAAGACGGATATGACAGCTTCGTCGATGACGGAGACAGCGACGACGAGGATGAGGAGGAGGAGCACCAAGCCGCTGCGATCATCGAAATCAACGATTCGGATGACGATGATTCGCACTCTGAGCGGCGTACTAGCAGCTCTCCGCCTCCAATTGCACTCCGACGCCGGGCGCCTCTCACATTGATTAGCTCGGATGACGAGGATGAAGATGAAGCCGATCGCACACCGTGAGTGAGAGTCCCCGTGGCATCTGCCTCTTTTCTCGGCTTGCGAATGACGTACATACCCACAGACAACCGCGACGTGCGAACCGCCGATCGCCCTCAGTGTCAGTCTCTCTTGTGTTTTCCTCCGAGAGATTGTTTATTGACTGTCTCTTTTAATCTGCTAGGGAGAGTGAAGTCGTCGTCGTGAGCGATGACACTGACGAAGAAATTGGCGCTCCACGTCGGTTCGTTCGCGCAGTTCCTTCCTCTCCGCGAAATGCGTCAGTAATGGTTTAATGTGAATAGGGGCAGGCGTTCGAGGTTTCAGCATATCAGCGAAGATGAGGAAGAAGATGAGGACGAGGAGCACGCGGGGAGTACGAGTTGACTCGAGAGTAAGCCAATATTCCTCTTTCATTCTTTCCGCATCGATCTTACAATTGAGCCCGTAGTCTCATCGACGACGACGACGACGACGACGCGGTTTGGGATCGGAGTATAACTATATGCGATTCGAGACCGAGACGGTTCGGGTTCGGGGTCTGCCTCGGACGATGAGGGTTGGTAGGAAACTTGGGGAGCAGAAAGCAGGTCGGAACTGTACTATATGTATGTATATACCTAACAACTAAGAGTTCCAATACGATACTAGCCCCATCTTGTCCTACTATGACGAAGCTGGCTCCGCCGGCCTCCGAGCACCGCTGCCTTCGTGTGCAATGGTGTGCTGGAGTCTTACCGTTGAGATCGATGGCGTGCATGATAGGACAGAACGACAAAAAAGGTGCAGGCTGCTAGGATCGCGGTCTATCGCGCGGTGTCGTGACAGTGCCACTTGATCACAACCTTCATGTTACCAGTCGAGATTCACCCGCTCTCGAACGCTGACTGTCATCTCTGGCCTTCGGAAATTGTGGACATATACGAAAATCTTGGCTCAGCCTCTCTTCCTTGCACCTGATTGGTTCCATGCGCCATTCCCCAAAGCCTTCGGGCCAATACTCGACGAACTTTCTTCTCTAAATCTTCCCGCTCGAAGCACATCATCCGAAGAGACTCTAAGTCCTCAGGAACCGCATCTCGGCGGTGTCTGGACCCTTGCTCTGTCGACGGTGGCGATGGTTCTCTGTCATGGGTATTCCCGCCCCATTTTGAATATCTTCATACGTGGATTGCCTATGCATGCTCCAAGGATGCTGCTTTACTGTAGGAATATCTTCTATCGCTGCCACTGCGCTAGCTCAATCTATTTCCAGAACTGACGCGACATTCGTGCGTCCTCGGAGAGACGTGGACGATCGCGGATTCGACGGGCAAGCTCTTTTCCTCGGTTGTCATATCGTGGATAATATTCAGCAGGAACGAGACTCGCGTCACTCCATGGACAAGAAAGAACAATCCGGTCCTTCAGAAGGCATCTATCCCGAACAGATGGACTCTGACTCCAGTCCTGGTTATTATATCTGGAACAGCTTTGGCAGAATAAAAAAACGTCTCAGCCCACCACCCCATCGATTGACGTTTCCTTGGATGGCCACATCTTCCAAGGTTGTGGCAAGCACACGTATGCGGTGCTTCCATTTCTTTGTGTAGCGGACGAAGAGAATATCTGCGACCTCATATCGAGCGTCGCGTGTCAGCGGTTTGTTTGGGAATCGCGGAGCCCGCCGTGGGCTTTCTATTGTCCTCAACGAGCCCTGTGGCAACATTATTTCTATCGTGGGTAGACCTGCACACGGTGGATCTACTTTGTGCTCCTTCCTGATTGACTCTGATATGGTCGCCAGAAAATTCTCCATATCGCTTTCGACAGCTTCGAAAACAGTGCTAGCACAAGTGTGTTCGACTTTTCGGATGTAGGCTCGACACTTCGGTTTGCACAGTTCGTGCTGAATCTGACGCCCCGTTTCTCTACCGTGGCTGAGCGTGGAACGCTCTTTTGCGAGAACAAGAACCTAGATTGGCGCTCGGATAATCCGAAATCAGTCGACCCGGGGACTCTTAAAAAGCGCGTGGAACGGTGGATCAAAGGCGTTAACTTGTGAGTCGAGATCCATTGTATCAGCGTAGCTACTGGAATGGTCCGATATGAAAGGTCTCCAACGACACCGTGCACCTCAACACCCACTCTCCCACTCCCCCTACACTCTATTTGGTACAGGTTCCTGCGAAGAGTCTATTGAAGACATGTCAGTCATCTCTCATATGGATGTTTCTGTCTGTTCAATGTGGTGGTCTTCAGGAGCACGAATCCGTTGTCCCGGCAGCCCACTGCGATTTGGTGCGTGCTGAGGAGATCTCCGTAATCGCCACACTAATTGTGGGGCCGCTGCTTCCAGGCCATCGCAGGGACCTGGAGATGCTGAAGCTGATGGCGGAAGCGAAACAGGCTCCGCGTTCAGCTGGAAACCCATGACGCTCAGATACAGAAACAGCTCCGAGTTTGTTTTTCGATAATTCATTCCACGCTTGTTGATGGCTGTTTTAGGTTTGGAGATCTGTCTGCATCCGGTCATAGAGAGGACGGAGGAGCTGATGCCCTTTCCTGGATGCTGGATAGAGGCGCGTTCCGAATTGCCTTCTTTAGTCATCCAGTGGACATCATGGTCCGAATGAGAAACAGAATTAATTTGGCGTCAGAGGACATTGAAAAACATCTCACTGCTATCCAAGACATGTGTATGTTCCAGTGGCCTGCGAAGTGGACCAAGGTGACGATGCTACATGGGCTGTCCTTTCACACATCTAATTGTCCTATATTTCCGTAGACCCGTCCCGCCGTTGATGGTGTTTTAACGCCTATTTTAGATTTTTTGCTCAAGCAGGCAGATGAGAAAATTGAGACTCTGAAAGCCGCTGTCGGGGGATTCTCTTCTGCGTCCATGAAGTTGCTGGAGTGGGATACGGAGCACACGAAATGTCTCGAAGAACACCTTTTCCATGCATTATACGCATGCATCGGGGCTTATACACTTTATCAGATTCGTTCCAAAAAGGGTGTCAAAGTTAGTGATACGGAAAACTGGCATGATTGGAATGCGCTGTTCTATGGATTTTATGTATCAGGGGAAGAGCCTGAGATAACTTCCCCCAATATTCTGTGAGCAACATCGGAGCACAGGAAATATACCTTTCTGATCCAAGTTCTTCTAGGCTGGAGAAGTCCATTCATCTTGCAAGGAATCCAATCGTCGACCGTATTAAGAATAAGGAGCAGGTTGCAAATTCTTTCCAGAAATGGCTTGAAGACGATGTGGAGATCTGCCTTTCGGAACTGGCGACAGCCGGTGCACGGAACTTCGAGGAACATGTAGTCATGCAAACTTCAATTGCATGGGAGCAAACTGAGCAACTTAGAGCCGATTGGGCCAAACTCGCAAAAGAAGAGGATGGCATTGAACAGCTTCTGCTGAAACACAATTTCCAAGAACCACGAGATGGCATATGTGATGCGACTTTGGTTGCTGCCATACCCTTACCCGCCAATCTCCCGATAGCTGGTCTGGATAACCTCTCTTTTTTTGTGGATGCCTGCACCAAACCTCTCGCTCCTGCTCGAACCACATTGGAAGGAGCAAAGGAGACTTTTGGCACTCCAATGGCTCACCGGGGTACAAAGCGGCCTCCTGCTCCCGACACCCAGGAAGACAGGAACCATTTGAAATGGAAGACGGAGGGTAAGGTGGCTGTCGTAGACCTTTTCAGTGGTACCGCCGAATTCGCACCCGAAAGAGTACCGCACTTTAAAAAGGCGAAGACAATCATATTTCCGCACGTCTTGGTGCAGTACAAGAAGGCATATCATCCGGACGGGCGTGCTGCGTTCAATCAAGGTCGACTCTACCTCGTATCCATGATCACCTACTATCACGAGTTGGGTATCGAAGATCGGCCGTTCTACTGCCTCGTCACGTCTGGTACGAAAGGCACACTCCTCAGTGGATGGAGATCCTCGAAGCTCAAGGTTCGTCTACGTTCGCCTCCTCGTACCATCATGTCGATAAATTTCACATCCAGGATATCTTTGTCTTTGAACGAAACGTCATGACATTTGACCTCTCTTCGCCGATCGACGTATTCCATTTCGCGACCATCTTGATCCGACTCCGCAAAGACCAGGAGGACCTCAAGATCGCCATCACCGAGAAACTGAAGAATTACGAGACGACGGAGGCTCGGGATAAGTTCAAGCAGTGGCGGAAATCGGAGCAGACGCCCGAGGAGGAATCTCAGACGGAGGTAGCGGCGAGAGGAGAGAAGGGTAAGAAGGCCACCTCGTCCGAGGAGTGATTGTTGGGAATTGGGTTTATGCTATGTACCGCTTATTGTCTCGTCGCGCTTTGCTGCTGTCACATTGTTTTCCGTGCATCTGCTGCTCGGGATTTTGAGATTATGATTAAGTGGCCCGGCGCGGGGCACTTACTTTCGATCAAATTACAGACGCCTGCAACTCCGAGCCGCTCCCGTCGTTTGTGTGGAACAGACACAATGTCGATTTCATCGAGCAGAGACCTCGCACGTCGAAATGCTGTTCTCAAGTTCGATGTGGTTACGAGTCGACTCCAGTGAGATGGAAGGGGCTCGAGCGCCGTAGAGGCCTTGTGAAAGTCCCGAAACCCGCGAGCATTGTCCGAAGAGTGGCTTGAAAGGTTCACGATTTTCCTGGTCCAACGTCTGGCTTTCCGGGCCCACCTTCGCTCGGCCTTGACCACTGAATGGATGGGATGGAATTTCAACGTTACGACACCGACCTGCACAGGTATCCGACCAGAGCTGTCGGAATGCATGATACTCCGCGTGCTTCCAGTTGATCAACTTGATACGCATACTCGGCATGGACACAGGCGCGGCGGAGGGGGAAACAAATCGCGGTACACTCGCCTTTCTTAGTCTTGATCCTCGCACGTAGTTTCGATGCCGATTTGACGTCAATTTCCGTACACGAGCCTGCGCCTCGATAGTACAGAATCTCCATCCATTATGCCATATATCTATACCTACAAGTCAATGGTCGTAAGAAACGACGGACGAGGTGATAGCTGAAGAGATTGATTCATTGCTTCATTCAGCAGAAAAACATCGGAAGCACTGTACCTATAACTCTGCTCTGTTCGTCATACGCAAAGCGCCCTCAATCCCCCGCAAAATATCTGCAATCCACACCCCGAAACTCTTCGGCGCATTGATCGTCAGACCTGCCTGCCGCCTACCAAGCGGAAGGTCAGTCCCGGCGCAAAAAATTGACTGGGGGAGAAAGGACGGAGGGGGGGCACAGGAGGGGCACAGGAGGGGAGCCGGAGGGAGAAGAACGGGGACGTGGATGTGGACAGGGACGGGGGAAGGAGGCGGTCCCGCCCCACCTTGATCGCGCGCACAAACAGCTGCGCGCAATAGTCCGTCTGCTTCGCGTATAGGATCTACCATTCATTTCCTCAGTCTCGAAGCAAAAAGGGAAGATAAAGAGTAGCAGCGCGCAGAAAAAGGACGCACCTTATTTCGACTATTCGCCCGCCTCGCCGCCTCCTCCCGCCCATCAGCCTAACCACCTCCCTCCCCCTCCTACACCCCCATCCAAACGCCTGGCTCATCCGCTCCAGCCGAATACTGCTGAACGGCGCGAAGTACAGCCGCACTGCCTCGCTCCTCACCAGCCCACGAGCTCGCCCACGTGGTTGGCCAGGTAGATGTCCAGCGTGTGGCGCGGAGAAACGGCGAAAGAGCGATAGAACGGTCTCCAAGTTGGAGGTGGGGAAGGCCTCGACGAGCTCGCGGAGGTAAGAACAACGCGGGTCGAGGATGGCGATACCGTTCCAGCAGGACTGGACTTGGACGGGGAGGTGATGCTGGAAGTGGTCGTTGCTCTCGGGGTAGTGGAAGACGGATTTGAAGGGGGCGTTTTCGAGGGCGGTGCCGTTGATGTCACGCGCGACCCAATTGCCGTAGAAGACGGGCGCGCCGATCTCGTCGTGGTACATGTAGTCCGCGGCGCAGGTGATACCGGCGTTGTTTAGGCGTGACTGATAGATGAGCTCGAGGAGGTCGTCGACGCAGGGCAAGATGTCGTTCATGAACACGATGGTGTCGAATACCTCGTTCTCGGAATCGCGAAGCTCGTGTAAGGGCACGAACGCGGCGTTGCGCACCTCGGCGAGGTACTCGATGCGGTGATTGAAGGCGCCTCGGGTGCGGGTGCTGGTGCGGATGGTGATGCGCATGCCGACGTTGCGCGTGAGGGCGTCGAAGATGCGCAGCAGGGCCTTGGTCTGGTCGGTAGAGCCGTTCACGTAGATGGAGACTCAGACATTATGATAGCCCAGCACGGCGGCGACACGAAAGAGGGTGGCGAAGAGGTCGGGGATCACGTCGAACGAGTTGTAGAGGCTGTAGTCATCGTGACCGACGCGTGAACTTGACAGACATGTATGATGTGGTCGATCACAGAAATCTTAGACCTCAGACGTAGATCTCCGCTGTTCAAGGGCTTATGCGTGCAAAATAATATAGTATCAACATCGTACATAGATCGAGCAACACTAGATCCTCCTTGACGTACATACGACATGGTGGCTGAGAAGGGCATACAATACAAGCCGAAGCAGTCGACTGTAGGGGTACTCTTCAGGATCGATGAGCCCACGAACGGTGTTATCGACTCACCGGGACACAAAACAAGAGGGGGCATGATGGAACACCTAAGACGCGACCAGGTATGGTAGCAGATTGAAGATAGTGTGTGCTAGGAGAACACCGTCAGAACACCGCCGTGAATGGAGAATGGGAGAAACACACGAAAAGATAGAAATGAAAAGAACGATACATGAATCTATGTGTTGATAGAAGCGAGCAGCCTTAGCCGAGCCGTAAGTACATCGGTGGACGAGGAATCAGTCAAGGACCCGCCAGCAGTCGGGAGAAAGAATGACCAAGCAGCTTCGTATCTCACGCGGACGGCGTGACAGTAAGAACAACGCGGTCACCAGGAGCCCAGAACGTTCAACGCAGGAGGTGGAGGCGGAATCGAATCGACAACTCCGCCTCGGAATTGAAAGACGGGAGTCACCTGGCTTCGACGCGTTGTCAAGTTGAATCCAGTGCACGCCGCCCATGCCTTTGGGACAAACGTGGGCGCATCGGTCTTGAGCTTGAACGAGGCGAGCCCTGGGAGCCGTTGTGCACGGCGGGCACCCGCTGCGAGAATGCGATCGAAAGTGGCTCTGTCGGCGCCCCCTTCTCCTTCTTGACGGTGACGGGATCCGGACGTACAGCAGGCACGAAGCCGGAACCAGGGAGTTGACGCTGGCTTGGGGAGGAATCGAGGCGTAGCTTAATTCGGCGGAGGTGACAGAGGACGTGGTGTCGAGCGCCGCAGACTCGGGCGGGGAACAGGAACGGCCTTGACGTCGTTGGGGTTGATGCCCGCTGGGAGAAAGACGGAAGAGGGGAACTGAGGCCGCGCGAATTGAGAATTAGAAAGCGCTGGGGCCCGGGGCCGAACGAGGTGCTAAGAAGAGAGAAGGGGTCTTGAATTCCATGATCCGCTGAGAAGACGGCCTGTTAAACTTGCGGTGGTAAGAGACGCCAGCGAAGAGACTGTCGACCAAGGATGAAGGCGGTTGACACTAGAGTCTTAGACCGCAGATGGATGAAGGAATCGCCAGAAGAGATGGTCGGTTAGGATGTTGCGGCTTCCTTGAGAGCTTGAGCAACCGTCTCCGAGGCCTGAGACGCAGAGCGGGGGAATGATGACAGAGATTTTCCCAAAAAGGATACGGTACGAATCCGAGTTTACGAGGTATTCGTTACGAATCCGAGTTTACGAGGTATTCGTCTTTAGCATCCTACCCCCACCTTTTTACCATCAAAAAGTGCACTTAGAAACCGTCCATCTGCTAGCCTAGCAACGTCGTTGATGATATCAAATCATAATCAATCATCTTTTTTTGATGTCGGATCATTGTTCAAAGGTTGCGCGAGTTCTGTTTAATATGTATATGTATACTACTATTTGTATATGATTGTTCTGCTTCCATGTGATTAGACATCGTACCCTTTCGCGCGGGCGCGCGTCGCCTCCACTTGTGTGTAAGTGCATCTGACTCTACGTCGGGTATCGATGACTCTATGTCGTTGTCTTCCTTCCTTTATGTCCGAACCTCTTCTTTACACGGGAGGAGCGGTCATCCTTCGTGCCCCTCGTTGGTACCGCTGATCCTCCCACCTTATGCTCCGCGTCGGCTTCTGCGTCGAAGCAATGCGCCTGCGTCGCTCGGTCTTCGCAATTTCCGTTGCGTTGTCGTGCTTTATCGAAGGTATCCCTTCGAGTCGCCTCGCGTGCACAATCCCTTCGCCCTATCTGTTTCCGCCGTTGCCTCCGCACCTAACATTGTGAGTTTGCTCACTCTTTCTTTGTGTTGCCTGTTGCTTTTTTTCTGACAACTACTCTGCGATATAATAGTATCATACATTGTCATTGTCTTTGCCGTTTCCGTGTTAGCTGTTCCTCTGTGTCATGATGTTGTGGGTATCCGGTGTATGGTTGTCTACTTGTCGGACAATGTTAGTGTATTCCAGATTGCCTTCGCTCTCAACATGTGTATGTCAACTCTGCGCGTACCCCTTCTGTGTAGCCGGCAGCGCTCTGTGTCGACTGTTGTATTGTTCCTAATTACTTGAACTCGCGACGCCGTGGTCGACAGCGTCGTCAAAACGCGTGTTATATCTTTCGTTGAGCGCGACCTTCGGCCATTATCTTCCTTCACCCTTTGCATACGCGTGATTTGCGTCATGGGGATATCAAAGTCGGAATTGTTTGGACGATGTATTTATCGTGCTGATCACTTTCCCCTTCGCATCTTGTTTCTTCTCTGTATGTCCATGCCATCTTCTGCCCATACTATGTCGTACCCGTCGCAGCGCGAGCCCGCTGCAGCGCGCGATCACATGGCAGCCCAACTCTTCCTTAATTCACCTATCTCTACGACGTCCGATCCCGCCGCGCTCCAAGTCGGTTCTCCACAATCGGTTCACGGGCCCCTTGATACGGCCCGTCTCTCGCTCGACACCCCTCACTGGCGCCTGACAGCGCCGCGTCGGCGCTACATCCTGCCGTGTCTGCTCTCCAAATCGCTACATCTGTGCGCGACGCCGCTTTGCTTGCACTCCATCCCGCTATGCCCGCATCCAATACAACGATGCGTACGTCCGATACCCCAGAGCCCTTACGTGGTACCCTGTCGCCTGCGTCCCGGTCTACAACACCCGCGGCGCAGCTCTCTGCGCCACAAACTACACCGCTGCAAGTCGCTGCGCGCACCAGCTTGCCTTCCATGCCGAACGCTAATCGCGTACGTTTTTTTGTTATCCGCGTCTGTCCTCTGCTCGTTATTAAAAGGCGCTTTGCAGCGTCGTCCATCTCATTCTCTTTCCATATTGAACTATATTGGTATCGGCGCGGCGGCGGACAGCCCCATCGACATCGACAACTCACCGGGCGATTCCGCTGATATGCCTATCGACGTCGACAATGCTGTCGGCGACTCTGCTGATATGCCTATTGACGTCGATTTGCTACATCGCACGCTCGCTCGCAACCGCCCGTTGCAGACGCCCCGTTTTCTCACAGCTTCTCGCAACGCATACATCGACGGTGATGGTGGTCTTGGTGACGCCCCGGATACGCCCATCGACGTGGACCTTCGAGAGTCTCTTATCGCTGGCAATTACCCTTCCCATAGTTAGTCTTACCTTTGCTTATGTCTGCTTCGTTTTTCTTATTTCGCTTAGTTGGTGAATCTTACTCTGCATTCGAGTGCCCTATCTGTCAAGACACGATGCAGTACCCGGTGATGTATAACATTGCTTTTCGCGTGCTTGTCCTACGCTGATGGCTCTGTAGCACGTTGTGCGACCATGCGTTTTGCTACGACTGTCTCCACACCAACGTGACGCGTGGAAACAAAGTTTGTCCCTGCTGCCGAAGCAAGATCCAGGCCCCTCCCTCGCGGCAAGCCTCATTTTCCAAGTCTCTTAGAGATTTGATCAGAGACGGTAAATTGCATGCTCCGTCGTCCCCGATTCGTATCGTATATTGCAAATGGGACGATGTCGTTTTTAAGTAGAGTTGTTACATTTCCCAGTTACAAGTCTGTCTTCCGATCTAATTCGTGTTATAAATTATAATGTCTATCGTTTCCTTTCGCATCATCTCGGCTTTGTATCCGACGTTTCATTGCTCGCTATATTATATCTTAGATTATTGCATCCGCTTTTTCTAATCAGAACATCAGCTTTCTTGTTTGTCTGGTGTCATGTTCAAATGTTGTGTAACTCTAAATCTTCCGCCCTTCGTACTCCTTCGTATCCTTTATGTCATCCGCTTTTGGTTTAGTTGTAGTTTCGCCATGTGGACTCCTTATTTTTGAGCTGTGATGGTTACGTGGTAATGTATATGTTTGCACACCGTACACCCGTTTCATTTCGCATCGTTTCGGGATTGTACCTTTTTTTCCTGCATTGATTCGGCGTTGGCACTCTTTTCTTCCTATATCTCCTTCTTTATGCCGTTCCCAGGTACAGTAAGCCGTTGTTTCCTTATAGGGACCGCTCGGTTAATATACTCTCTCTCTAGCATGTGACACTTGGTGCATCGGATCCGTGTTATGCTCTGTAGCCACAAGAGAACACGCGCTTGAATATTGTGTTTCGGCTTTTCCGGACCGCTCCGTGTAAATCGACCTACCTACCTACCTCCTTATGTCTGGCATCCGTGCGCTTGCACGCCTTTCAGCGCTGTGTTTCCGTATTCCCGGATCTCCCCGTGTAAACCGACCTACCTACTTACGTCCTTATCTCTGCCATTCGTTTATATGTCTTTTAATGTTATGCTCTTAATGTTGTATAATTTGTTCCGTGCATACAGTCCACGTATCGCGCCAGGGGACGCCCTTCCGTGAACGCCAGCCACCGTGTTTTTTTAGTTGTACTTGTTTTCGTCCTTCTCTTTTTACACTTCCTTTGCCTTGAGGTTATGTTCTCTTCTGATTTCTGATTCAGGTACTGCGTATCTCAGTCTATCCATTGTACAGCATTGTGTGATGCTCCATTACTCTGGTTTAGCGTTCAAACCCTTTCCTTCCTATTGGTGCGTTGCTCTACTGTACATATCGCACTTTCGTATTTTATTCTACTTCTTGCTGTTATCTTTATATTGCTAACTAAGTCGCATTGTATTCGTCGAAGGTCTTTACATATGGTAGTTCGAAAATGCACCGCTTACATACCAAGGGCAGTCTGTGAAGCTCCAGTCAATGAGTTGCCCGTCCCAGCTCTTTACGATTCTACGCGTTACGCCATCCAAAAAATCGTATGTGTACCATGCTGAAGGAATCGGACGGTCGAGCTCTTGTGCTTGCGTATCCAACGCCGGCATAATCAGATGGTATACTTCGAGCGAAGCTTGAGCGTCAAGTCCCGCATCTGTCTCTTGGTCACGGACTGAACTTGTACAACGATAAATGCTTACACTGTATTTGCTCCTCGTCGAGCTTGTCGGACCATTTTGATGTGGACAGCGACTTGTCGATGAACTGGTTCTTTGTGCGCGCCACGCCGTCCTCTAGACTGGCACCGCTACTGTTGCCACTGTATGCCTTAGGATAGACGAGACGCATGATCCAGCCGACGTCGACCAGATTGCGAACCTCTGCCCAGCCGTAATCCTCCCAAAATTTGCTAGCATCCATCTGCAACGCGAAGCCTACTTTCGCGATGTCAGCACTCTCGACAATGCGTTTCAATTCTTTGGGTATGACTTTGAATGGCGCGTCAGCTTTGCGAGTCTGGTCATGTATATCGCGCTTACCCGCCATGCGCTTGACATGTAGTATATATACTTCATGTAATGTGGCGATTTGAACGATCCTTAGTCCAGCGACTGTTTGGTCAGGGTGCAGCCCGTCGTCTCCTGCGGGTGGTTGTCTGATCGATTGTAAGTACTTGAGTTTATTTGCCCGGCCGCCCTTGTAGAAGTTCTTGTCCTCCTCAGACAGAATCCGGCTCTCGAACTCCGTATCGAATCCTATCGGACCTGACACAATGCGGCTAAGGACTTCATTCGCGACCTCAGTTTCTGTGATGTAGTGGAATGGCCGATCTGGACGATACATGTCCTGCGGTACAGTGGTAAGCGATCGTAGGATATATGTTGTGTTTGTCTCGTACTCACCATTGGCGTAACGTCCTCTTGCTTTTTATCGTTGGCGATCTGGACTTCCATGAATGCGCAAAGTATATGGTCGACGCTATGCAGAGCTTAGACAGGACGATAACAAGTCGACCGTATATCAATGTTTTCACTTTGGCCAATGATCTATGCGGTCGGACCATTTCGGTTTATCCTTCCTCTTCACACGCTTGATCCTCTATTCTTCTCGGTGTCTTTTTGTTATCGCCTTACTTGGGTTCGCATACACCGACTCATTACCATTTTATACTTGCTACGCCTTCCATACTGTTTGTCGTACTACGGGCTGACTGCTATATGTCTACTTCTCACCCTGAATGCCTTCCATACCTTCGTTGTCTGACTCGCTTACTTGAGCGTCTTGAACTTCTTCCTAGCGCCTTGTACAACAGAGTCTTCTTGCTCGTACGGGTAGCGTCTTCGTAACGTAGTGATTGGGCGGCTGATGGTCACAAGATCCTGAAGTCGGGCAATCTCAGCCGCCTGTAAGTATTTCGGTCAACTTCGTTAAAGACGTTGGTTGTTGATTTACCTTGGAGAATCTTGCATCCAATAGAGTTATCGTCTGCAAATGAAAGTGCATTTTGACAACGCCCTGCCGACCAACGAATGCTATGACCGTTCCATGGATTTCCACAATATCGCCTTCCTTGAACAGCGCAGGGTACGTTGAGTAGTACGCTGGCTCTCTGTATCCCACGTCAGTGTGTTCAAGTTACGCATATCCAAGTACATACCCGGTGGTTTCGTCGACGTCCATCTTGAAGTATTCAACAACATTGTCTTCGCTGTGCACGAGTCTGCCCCACTCCCGATCAACAGGCGCTGTGCAACACCCATGGGGTCCAACCCTTTGGCGAACGGTACGGTGACGGCATCTGGTTCGTCTGAGACATTGGTGAAGTAGTGGCTACTGGCGTTGACGAATAGACGACCATCGTGCTGGCCGACGTTCCAATCCGCACACTTGTGACCAGAGAAGAAGTGTACGAAGACGTCGCGAATGGCTCTCGTGTTCCGAACGGCCTGGTCGAATAGCTCAGAGCCTCCACCTACGAGCTGCATTCTCTGGCTGAGTCTGGCGGCCTTGTTCGTATCCAACCTACCGGTGATAAAGTCTTTTAGAAGATTTCTTACGACGCTGAGTCGTATGTTACTCACCGTGAAACATTACCAGGCACGAGCTCTACAGTGGTAACAATTCCTGTATCCTCAGTACGAGCTCGGTGTGAACTTCGCCGTCGTCGCTGATTGGCCCAAGCCTGTACACCTTCCTATTTGCTCCTGTCTGTTGGACGCCGATCCCATTGGTCTTGTAGGACGTTCGTAGTAAGCATATGGGCTTCTCGAAACACTGGTGCACGCCTCTTACATTTATATAAGCCAAGTGCTGGTCGGCGCTGTTTTCGTTGTCTCTGAACTGTGCGCTGCGCTCTGCAATGAATGACTGTAGAGCATTCGCTGACGACTTGGTTAGCTGTATTCATATATTCAGTTTCCATAGCTCACCTGCGCTTGCCATGTCAAAATACTTGTTATTGAGCATTGCGCGATGTGCTGTACTTGCGTCAATTGCGTCTATCAGAGCGTGTCTGTGGAGTGGCGTTCGCAATTAAATCTAAAGTCAGTCGTCTAAATGTTTTATCGAGATCTTGCGTTAGCTGCGCATTTGTTGCAATTTTTTATTACCTACGTTTTTTTTCTACCATCTTTACCTCGCATAGAGTCCTCAACATTTGGTCATTTCAACGTCTCTTTTAGGCTCCCGTCAATCTTCCAAGATGTTTGTCTCGTATCCGATCTGACGAATTTTCCAGGTCTTTCTGATATTGTGTACATGTGTTCGTTAAAGTGGCCCATGGGGTAAGATGCATTCTTTTCGTCTATATAGCTCTTCGTTTGTTGCGTTGTAAAATATTAAATGCCCAAAAGCGCCTCTACCTCCCGGTACATATCCTTACTTGTTCTCTGTGCGTTATTTATCAGCTCCTTCGTTGAACAGGAAACGTTCAAGTTTGAAGTCCAAGTCAGCTGTGTTTCTTTGTCTACGTGTCTTCTCTCATTCTTATCAGGTCCAACAAACGCTTGGCCTCCATTGCAAGGTCGTATATTGACGTTGAAGCAGTGTAGTCGTCCCACCCGCATTTTGCTTTTGCCTGCTTATAATTGATTTACTCTTCACTTAGTCAAAGTGGCCAGTGAGTTGTCCCGCGTATTAGTGATCGTGCTGTTTTTGACTGACTGTTCACGTAGTTCTTCCAGTGACGACGTCGACATTGAGAAGGACGAAGGTCTTTTGAGCGAACTGTATGTCAACATGCCATTGTGTGATTTGAGTGACGCTCACTTTCCACCGTTTAGTACAGATTTGTCCGGCGACGAGTCTACTATGGACGACGATGTCAAGCCCAATCCTCCGGCTGCGCGTGGAAAGCGCATCACTCGCGGGTGCCATTTTGTCAATTGCTCTAACGCTTATTGTCTTGCTGATTACCTTTTGGTAAGACGTACTACTCGTGGCAGCGTGAATACAGGCGACGAGTAAGTTTGTTACTCTTGTACGTCTCTTACTAATTGCTCTTGTATTGCAGCGATTCTACTCTTGTGCCTTCCGACAGGTTCGTCCCCTGTTCGTCTTGTGTCTGACTGACGGACCTCGCTGTCGTCCTCAGCATGTTTCCTTCAACCGGCGTCATACCGAGGTTTGTACCTTTTTATTATTATTATCGTTTTTCTTACCTTTCGCTGTTGCAGGCTCCTGCCAAAACCTTTGGTTACTAGGCATCTGCTTTGTTTCTTACCCCTCTGCGTTTGTCGTTCTTACGTGTAAGTCGCACAGGTCTATCGCTCGTGCGACTTTCGCCTCCGAGACCGAAGAAAACACGCCTTTTAAAAGGCGAAATTGAGTGGCTCCTCTTCGCGTGCTGAACATAAAGCATCTGTTTCGGATGTGGATGCTGTTGTACTGAAGTGCGTTCACCTTTTAATACGCTCGACGTTCACTCATTGTGTTGTAGCCCTACTGTCTCTCCTGCGACCGTTGGCAGTCCTCTGCCGCCGTCGTCGCTTCTTGCTTCGCCCTCTGTCGTTGTGGATTCTGTTGCTCCTTCTGTCTTGCCGTTTGTGTTGCTTCCCTCGCTTGTCTGTCGATGACTAATAAGTAATGTAGTCCAGGTTCCTCGTCTCTTACTAGCTCTGCTGTGTCGCTCCACAGCGGTTCTCCAGTTTCGTACTTTCAGGTTTCTGATATTGACCGGTTTGTTGTGTCGTTGCGCGCTGTTTTAACTCCTTTCCTTACTTTCGTCTTTCAAGCATGGTGTCGGAAGCTATGCAACGCCATTTGCCTGGTATGGCGACCGCTCTCATGAGCCAGTTGTCTGCTTTATTACCTGTTGCGCAGGTTGTATTGCTTTAATTCGTTTCTTCCATTCTTGGTTCTCTTATTGTTTTGTCAGACCACTGCTTCCCCAGCCTCTCCTCGCACGCCACTCCGGCATGCTGTTGCCTCTTCCGACGCGGTTCCACATTATGCTGTTCCACCTTCTCCCATCACACCTTCTGTTCCTTCGCTTTCATCCGATGTTCGTTCGACGTATCATGAATCTGCTTACCCTTTGTAAGATTGGAACTGCTCCCCGCCCTTATCCATTTTGACTTCGTATTAGCTTGGAAGACAAGGGTAAAAATCGTGCCCCTGCTTCATCCGCTGCATCTTCGTCTGGTATTACGTCGCCTCCAGCAACACTGACGACCATGCAGTTAGTGTATTCCTTTATGTATACTTACTATTGTCTCTCATTGATTTTCTATCATTCATGCTCCGAAGCATGCTTGATATGGCTAGTGTCTTCGAATCTCTTGGTGCATCCTCTTCTCCTGCGCTCGCTTCTTCCCCTCTGGCATTTTCGTCTTCGGCTGCTTCCGGGTTAGTATTCGTATTGGCTTTTGCTCCTGATCCTCCTCGACCTGATTGCTCCTCTTATGCAGAATCTCTAAACCCTCTGCTTCATCGGTCGTTCAAGAACGCTCTCATAACAAGGTGTATGTATACGCGCTTTATTGCGCCTCTATCGTCTTCATTGCCTTATTTCTAATGTCAGGCTTAACGAACCCTTGACTCCTTCGCTTGACGTTCCTGTACAATCCTCCCGTGGTGCTTTCAAGCGTGATCAGTAACTTTTTATCTGCGTCGCTTTCGCTATGATTGGTCATACTTTCTTCAGGGATTTATCCGCAACTCGCGGTGCTGTCCGTACCACCTCTGCTATTGAACCTTCTTCAAATGTGGATACCGAGCGTGTATCTTCACCTCCTTATATTCCTAAGTTGCTGCCTGGTGTTGATCTCGAACCTGCTAATGCGTCGGTCACCTTCTCGATCACATTTAGTTTCTGATATTAACTGTTTGCTTTTCAGGCTCTCGTCTGCTCCTTCCATCGGACAATTGCCTTCGCGCATTCAGCCTAATTCGAACAGCGGTGTTTCCGAGTGATTGAGTGTCTTATTTATGGGTGTACTGTGTACTGACGACTCTATGGTCTTGCATCATCCAGAGCTCATATCCTCGATCTATTCACTCAGTCTCCCAAGGTGCGCCACTCTGTTTGTCTCGGTCGTTTATCGTCTAACGTTTACAACTAAGTCTTCTTCGTCTGGTCGAACCGGCTCTTCTGCTGCTGTTCCCTCGTCCGTCGGGACTGTGCATTTGGACGACGTGACGTTCATCCCTCCCGCGTAGTGTGTCGCCTTTTTGCTGCACTTTTTTATTCGGCTTCATTCTATTTGTCTTCTAGCGATCCTGACGCAATCTGTGGCGTCTCCAACGATACTTTGCAAGACGTCGTTCTGAGGCCGTCTTATGCGAATTTGCCACCTTTGCCGTGAGTATTTGTGCATGTGCTCAATGCTTAATTGTACTATGATATCGTGCAATTTCTAGGAGCTTTAAATATCTTATCCCGGCTTACGATCCCACTTATGTACCTTCTGACCATCATCTTGGCGGTCGTCTTGTCTTCAGCCGTTGGAAAGAGCTTTTGGGGACTTACGTTCCCATGTATGTTTTCTTTCTGTAGCTATTTGATAATGCGCACGCTTATGTTTTTGACTTAGGAATCTCATATCCGCTGTCTTGTTCACCCGTGTCGGACACTACATCAACCCTTCGCGTGTATCTCCTGCTGTCACTGCGCTATATGGTGCACCAGGACCGAACTCCACCACCTCTCGGCGTCTTTTTGTCGGCAATAAGGGTGCTATCTGCGTCTCCGCTGGGATGTGCACATATTCACACATCTCGACGCCCGAGTACAACCCTGTCACTCTCCGGCCTCGCAAGACGATTTATCTTATGCTGCACAATCAGGAGTGGGAGCGCTTTGAATCCTTCATATGCTGCTGCTTTCGGGAAGACTCTTTCTATTGCCCCGATTACATCCAAAGCGATACAGATGAGCACGAAGGTCGGTAGAGGGTCCAATGGTCTGACCCCTGCATCCTCTCGTGAGTACAAGACTGCGCGTTCTTCACTTCTATACTTATTACCTTCCTCAGCTAACAAGCAGCCTACTATTCCCTCGTTTATGACTACCACTTTACGTGGACCGTCCACGTCGTCTCCCGTGCGTCCCGTTGTCGCTCCGCCCTCTGCTTCTGCAGCACGTGGTGGTAATCCTGATTCTTTGAATTGGGACTCGGATAGTATGTGCTTGCTGCTGTGATTTCGGTCTTAACTGCCTAATGGTTTTTGCTGTAGTTCCTGTATACGACGCTACCACCACGCCTTTCGACTTCAATAATATTACAAACGTGGATACGTTACCGCGGTGGCTTGCAGAGGTGCCAGAACAGTCTTTCGTCGTCTGTGGTTATACCGTGACATCCTTCTTGGGAAATATCACCGGTCAAACGCAGAAGCAGATGCATGTCGGATGTAATATACTATGGGTTGTCCTATGTGGTCTGCCTACTTCGTACGTGCTTCCAGCGGAGCCGGATTGGAAGACGGTTTTCTAGCGCTTTAATAATCGATCTTGTTTGCTCTTGGTATTGAACTTGATACTTTTGTGTTCCCAACCCTCTCAAAGTATGTCATTATGTGACAAAGAAACGATATTCTGTGTAGTACTTGGTTGAACTTACCAATGCAGTCTGTTTGTGTATCACACGACGCACAGCCTATAAGACTGTGATTAATATCAAAGGCACAGGTCGTATACCATGACTCGAATCACCCCCGCTTTTATCGACGAGGTGTACAAGACGTGCTATCTTGGCTCGTTAAACATGCGCGACGAGGTTATGTGGATCAATAGACACTGGACCGACGTTCTCGTTTATCGAGATACGCTCGACCCGGCGTATCTCACAATGGTCGCTCTAGTGGAGGAGGACCATTTTTGTCTGGATGCAGATGGCAATTGGACCGGTCCCACAGACGACACAAACGACTTTGCTCAGCTGATACTCAGTGCTCGGCTGGTCGCACCACCTGCAGAACATACAGGACCCTTTGCTGCGGACTTCAGCCGTGTCCTGGATAATCGAATTCTTTGCTGCTCAAGTGGGCTCAAGCCCGTACAAACGCAGTGTGTCGCCGCCCACTGTACCAATTACACCTGTCGGGTCTTTCAAGATACAACACCTTCTTTTCGAGGTATTATCTACAGCGCTTCACATTGCGTTTCCTTAGTGCATGGTATATATCTGACCACATGCTTCAGACCATATCCCCTTGTTTCCGAATTGGTGCATCGTGACGACCCTTGTCCAATCGAGAATTGGCCAGTCGTATCCCCGCAGGCTAAGATCGACCTAGCCAATATTGTACCGACGCATGTCGTTTTCCCCATACCTGCCTATGACTATGACGGGTTCCTTATCCGTCCGGAAGACTACCGTAGACATCTCAAGGGTGCAGTCGTCTATGTCACGGTTTGCCTCCGGCACATCACTGCTCTCGTACCCGCTTCATCCGATGCTGTCGATGATGCTATGGATACGGACCAGACTCCCGTTGCCCGTACTATCCGCAAAGAATGGGGGATCGTTATACATTGGACATCGAGCACATGAGAGTTCTTGTACCTGCAACCAGTGCGTCCGGATTGTAGCGCCAAAACGGCAATGAAGCATGTACGTGCATTTTGAGTTGAATGTTTTACTATTGACCCTTAACAAAATAACGAATAGGTTGCTGTATCTCGCACGCCTTCAGGACACGGAAGTTGGGTCGATGTCAGAATGTAAATGATGCATTAGTCCGTCCTTGTCCCAATGAATTGTATTTAAAGTCTTGTGAGGTATATGTATACGTACGAATGTCCGTAACATCCTCCTACCTAACACTTTGCTCGCATGCTTACACGTTCATTCAATGCTTTCGACTAGCGCTCGATACAGTGCATAATAGAGCTCGTCTCTCTTACTCTGTATAGCGATACTCTGTATAACAATATGCTATGCCTTACAGCAGCGATCTACTTCAGGCGTTAAGCTGGAAACGGGCCTTCAAGTTTAGCAGCACGTTGTAATACTTTATTGCTTATTCGTAACGAAATGTATCCGTCCATGCATCGTACATAATGTTTTGCTCCCATGCTTACAAGTCCAGTCGAAGCTTTCGACCTGCGCCTGGCGAAAAGGACTCCAGTTCAGCTAGGATCTTCTCTAGAGCTTGTGTTCGCACTGTCTGAAGCTGGCAAGCCACAGACCGGGTTTGAGGTGTGACAGAAGGTGCTATGTAGGACACAGAGTTGTCAATTCGGTGAAACCTGAAGCGTATATTGGCATCTTACTGTACGGTAGCAACGCCTTGCGCTGTTTGTTGATCTTTCTCTTGACGCTGCGCCAGTGGTGCCGATTGCGCGTGTTATACACGGCAGTGAACTCGTCTATTGTTCCATAGTATTCGTCACGCGTACTCTCGAATACGAATCGAGTTTTCCTATCGCATGATACCTTCGCAATGCGACAGCAACGACAGCTTGCTTGGTCCTCATCTATAAGACAACGCTTGACATTCCTAGCACGCAGGCATTTATCACAGGACTGTACGTGAATTACGATGGTGTACGAGCTCTGCAGCTTTTTGACACATACCTCCATATGACGAAGATTCCACTCCTTAACCTCCTCGCTACCTACCCATGTACCGTTCTCTAGTCTTGCGCGGCTTGTTAGATACGCAACCCTTCTCCAGAACGCTTCTGCTTTGAGAGTCGCGTCGACTTCGAGCGTAGACATGACAATTGACTTCCGTGATTTGATTGTTTATTTATATCCATATTCATTTGGTCTCGCGGCTCCGATTATCTCCTTCAATGGCAATGGTGATGTACAAACATGTTTGCTTGTTCGTATATTTCGATTTGTACCACGTCTATCACAGTCGTGCTTTGTCTGCCTGGCCTCTCTAGCCACAATTTCTACCGTTTTACCATGCGTGGCCAAAGAGGTGATCTGTCTAAGTGCATCGATTCATATATTCCACACATTTACGCTTTGATCAGATACGGACCATACGGTTGTCCCGTTGCCAAAAAAGTGTTCTGCTTTGAGCAGGCAGTACGATGAGATACACATCAATGCACTCGTTGCGTCTTGTATCTATAACCCTGTCACTGGCTACAATGTCTTTGCCAATGTTATGCTATTGAAGCGAGCTTTCAACGCTTATATACACTCGCCCTTGCTGTGTGTTTATCCAATTTGCCGGCATTCCTACGTGTATATGGATATGCTATGTGTATCCAGCTTGGTTCACCCTCCTCTACCAATTGGTGGTGGTAGAGTCAATGGAAAATATACCGAGGCGGATGTCTGCCCGTACATAATTGATTTTGGCGGATCGAATGCTTTGGCCGGCTGCACCTTCAATTTCGAGATGCAATGTAATCTTAATGACACCCAGCCACATGTTTCTGAAGCTGACTACCTCCTTGTTGCACGAATTCCTTGGTCCATATTAATCGAAAAACTTACAGGCATTCAGCTGAGGCACGTGGCCAAGCTACATCGCGTTAAGGTTTCTTCGCATCTTAGCGTGCCACTAGCTTTAGAAACGATGCGAAGCCACGTTTGCACAGACTGTGATGCTTTTGTCTCCTTGATGAGAAAGATGCCAGGACATGTGGCTACAATGAGCGCGCGCGAAAAGATGCCACGTCGTAATAAAGCGCCAGCCCCACGTCTTGAGAAGGCTGGCTCACTTCAAGTTCGTCCCCTTAAATCACGAGCGCCAAACCATGCAACAGATTCACGTCTTTCACATGCTGGGAATGCAGCTGCGAGAAAAAATCGAACAACGCGTTCGGTGAAACCCTCTGTTGCTTTGACAAACAGTAGAGTCATGGAAACTGCTGAGCAAGCTAGATTTCTACGTTTTCAGCGCAAGTCTCAAACAGGCAGACTTGAAGACGCAGAGTTTCCGCCGAAACCCATTAAGGCTAAAGAGTTGCACAGAATACTGACCAATGTCGGTCGCGCTATGCTTCCCGAAATCTTCCAGGAGAGTGGATGTGCCGTGTGTGGAGTACTTACTTTGCAGGCTGAGCTGTCTCCTTTAGATAATCACGAGGAAATCTTGCGTCTTCTTTGCCCGGTTGAACCTGGTGTTACTCGGAAAGAAAGATTTAAGCCTGATGATCGTATCGAAGACCTGGACGGCCCTGTTCTTGCTGATGGGTGCGACCATATTTGCGTCAAATGTGAATCTGCTTTGATACAAGGCTCAATACCACAAAACGCCCTTGTCAAGCATCAATGGCTGGGCAAGGTGCCCATCGAACTGCAAGACTTAAGGTATGCTGAGCAAGTAATGATAGCCAGAGTTCGGCACAATAGATGCGTAATCAGAGTAAACTCTGGCAGGGTACGTATGCATGCAAATGCAATTCTATTCGCACAACCCGCTTTGAAGGTTTATCTCAAATTGCCACCTTCGAGGGAGGAATTAGCTGAAGTGCTAGCCTTTGTATTTACGGGTTCGGCAGCTCCTACGCAGGAGGATTTTGACAGAACACCAATGCTCGTTAGAAGAGATAAGGTCGCGAGTGCGCTGGAGTGGCTCAAATTAAATCATCAGGATTATGCGGATCTTGAGATCTCATCCGATAATCTATTATCATATAAATTGCGGGACATTCCTGTGGTTGTAGATTATCGACAAACCAAAGAAGATCCTACCGACTCCATACCTGTTGAGGCGCGTAGTGTATTTGACACCAACGACGAATACGGGACATCCCATGGCGATTGTTCTTTTGCTGTGCATGGCTTGACGAGCTCAGAGTATTCGACTGCTTCCATGAGTGTTATTAAGGCCGTCGCTCTACAACATCTAACCAACGACGGTAAAATGCTTGGTATAGGCCGGAGCGACGAACCAGAGTCTATGTATAAAAATCCTTCGCTATATCCCAGTATTTTTCCCTGGTTGTTTCCTTACGGCAAGGGAGGCATCGGGCATCCAACGCACCGACATATAATGTCTGACCTTACTAGAAAGGGGTACTTATTATTGTATCACGACAAAAGATTTCAAACCGACACTTACTTTCCTATGATTGCTTTCAATCACGAACAATTGAAAGGCTCTTCTGCAGGTAGCAAGGTGCTAACCACCAGGTCAAATTTTGACTCTATTGCTTCTCGACTACGAAGAATTGATCATAATGTTGCAGGAATCATCGCTGATCGAATGCGTAATGGTGAAGTTGTTAGGCCCGAGTCTAGTCAGGAGAAGGATTGCTTCAATCTGATCCATGATTTAGATGGTATTGGTGCTCATGTCATGGGCTCTGCTACAAGTAAGAAACATATGAGGAATGAAATCTGGTCTGTTAGTGCATTTCTCAACGCACCCAGTTGGTTCGTTACTATGGCCTGGAATGATTCTAGTCACCCTTTAGCTCTGTACTATGCGGAGACGGACACTGTGTACCGACCCGACTTGAGGACTTCAGATGAGCGTACAAAGCTGATGTCTCAAAACCCTGTTGCAGCTGCGCGATTTTTCCATTACATGGTTACTGTATTCTTAAAGGATATACTATGCTGGAATCGCGAGCAAAGAGGTCTCTTCGGTCATACCGACGCGTATTATGGTACCGTAGAGCAACAAGGACGGTTGACTCTTCATCTACATCTTCTTGTTTGGGTTAAAAATTCCCTTTCACCTCAAGAAATACGTGATAAACTCACCGCTCCGGACTCTACTTTTATCAAGCAAATGATTGAATACTTGGAGTCTTGTAGTCAGGGATATTTCAATCACGGTAATGTAGATGAAGTGAGGGCACGAATATCTTCGAAATCAAAAGCCAGAAACGAAGATGTGCGGAGCGCATCTGATTACTGTCCACCGACACAAACTTTGCCAGCTATACCACCACCTTTGTGTGACGCGTTGCCACCATGCGACGACTTTTGCGAAAAATGTGGAGCCTTGCAAGAATGGTTTAGAGATTTTGAACATGAAGTTGACGATATACTTTTGAGATCAAATATTCACAGTTGTAGTCAATCTGTTCCGGACGCTGACTACCAGGATGCAAAAAAAGATTGGAGGAATAAGAAGAAAGCAGCGAAACTCAAAGGTTTCTCGCTCGAACGCAGGGGATGCTTATCCTCGTCAGGCGTATGCAAGGCGCGATTTCCGAGGGAATTATTTGAAAACTCTTCTGTGGATGACGATGGTCATCTGAATGTAAAACATTTGGAGCCTTTCATGAATAAGATATCTAAATTGATCACGTACTTCTCGAGGTCCAACACCGATGTGACAAGTTTACTTTCAGGCACCTCTGTAAAGGCCGTGATATCTTATGTTTCTGACTATGTTTCTAAGATCGGCTTGAAGAGCTATCAGGCTTTCGCCTCGGTCTTTGATGTATTCGATCGTCAACAAGATTTTGCTTCAGGATTACAGGGCTCCGAAGCGTCGAGGTCCTTGATGCGTCAGATGATAAACTCAATGTCGAGCAAAATGGAGATTGGCAGCCCTATGGCGTCCCTTTATCTACTACAGAACCCAGACCATTATAGTAGCCATTTATTTGTTAAATTTTATTGGAAGACTTACGTTTTACATATCAGACGTTGGTGGTTGCTACGAGCGTATGATGGTCCTTCTGACGATATCACCATTCCTGAAGAGATGGTCAGCATTCAGAAAAGGGATGGCGAGTTAGTTGCATCGTCTATTCTTGACGACTACAAATGGCGACCCATAGCTTATGAAAGAGTGTCCTTATACGAATGGACACAATGTCATTTCAAGAAGAACCGTACGAAAAAAGAGAGGGATATATTCGAAGCCGAGCTACTGGAGCATCAGCAATATCTGGATGACATGACTGCCACGAATATCTTTGATAGCGACGATCAAGCAAGTAGTGATAATATGAGCGATTTTTTAAATGACGAAGATGAGGCGGATAATCGCGATTCTGACTGCACTTCCTCAGATCAGCTAGATAGTATAGACTGGAATGAAAGTGACCCCGACGACGTGATTGTAGATATCGAAGCCAGAAACAAAGCTGATTCACAATTGCGCTGGTACTCTTTTACGCCTGAACACCCACACTTCAAGAGCCATAAATGTAGATGCGATTTTTCGAGAATTCACAGTATTATTCCTAATTTCATAGGTGGCGCTATTCCACGGTCGGATAAGGGGGATAGAGACTTTTACTGCCTTACCATACTGACATTGTTCAAGCCGTGGCGTCATCCAGAGGATTTGAAGGACGATCTCTCTACGTGGGATCAGACTTATATGGAATACACCTTTTCAGACCGCGAGCGCCAATTGATCAATAATTTCAACATGAGATACGAATGTAACGACGCCAGGGATGACCATTACGCTGCCATGAAGAAGAAGATGGCTGAAGCACAATTTGGTTTCACTACGCACCACGACGATCCACTTTTGGGTCACTTCGACAAATTGAAAAATCATATGGAGTACGAGGCAGATCCAAATGCCGACGATGACTTCCCGGAAGTGGACTCTATTGAAGTTGGCAAGAGGATGGCTAAGATTTTGAAAGACGGCGAGGATATGCGTCAGACACTGCAAGCTTGTAAATGGTTGAATAAGACGACTGACGGTCTTGTACCTATTCCAGTCACTCCTGTGCATCCTCCATACAAAACACGCTCTAATTGGACGAAAACAGTCAAAGAGGCGAGGAAGGTCTATTTAACGAACAAGCTGGCAGATATGCCTGATCCTGAAGATTCTTATCGTACTGGTCATTTCAAACCCAATTCTGTCGCAATTTTGTCGGCCGACTACTTGAACCACGGTCCAACTTTACCCGTAGACATGAACGGCGAAATAATTCTAACCACTATAGATAAGTTCAAGTTGAATGAAGAACAGATGCGAGCGTTCCGAATTGTGGCTGACCATGCCGCTTCGGAATCATCCAAGCGGTCGCCACTCAAAATGTATCTCGCCGGCATGGGTGGCACCGGCAAGTCCAACGTATTCAAGGCCATCATACACTACTTTAAATTGAGAAAGGAGGATTATCGTTATATTGTTCTTGGTCCAACCGGTTCTGTCGCTGCGCTTCTGCTTGGTTCGACATACCACTCTGTCTTCAAAGTGCCCCGCGATGCTCATAGCAAGAGCAAGAACCAGGATGACATTGATGGCTCTCATAATGAAGCTAATCAGCTTGCAGCCGTGAATGAACGTATTCAAGGTGTACAATACTTACTACTTGACGAGGTTTCCATGGTGTCTTGCAACGATTTGCAGACTCTGTCTTGCCAAGCTGCAAAAGCTAAAAACCTGCATGATGTAGAATTTGGCGGCTTGTCCGTCGTCTTGGCCGGTGACTTCGCTCAATTACCGCCCACAACTGGTCCTCCCCTGTACGATGGCAAGATTGGACTACGTACCAGCAGCGCTGCTACTCTGTATACACAAAACGCTGTGCTAGGTAAGATTCTATGGCATCAGTTTACAACTGTGGTAGTTCTTCGTAAGAATATGCGTCAAAGTACTCAGTCCAAAGACGATGCAAGATTGAGAACAGCGCTCGAAAATATGAGATACGCCGCTTGTACAGATGATGACATTGAGTTTCTACGTACACGCGTTGCGTCTGACCGCCCCGGACATCCACACTTGGACAGCAAAGAGTTTCGCAACGTGTCAATTATAACGTCTTGGAATGTCCATAAGGATGTAATAAATGACTTAGGTGCTGCTAGGTTCGCCCAAGATACCGGTCAAGAATTGACTCATTTCTATTCTGTGGACAGCTTGAATTCGCGCCAGCCTGATAGAAAAAAATGGAAGAATTGTGAACAGACATTCTTCAAGGGAATCGGTCCTAACCTGAGACAGCATCTGTGGAATGCGTCACCCGCTTCTACAAATGATCATGTTCCTGGCCGTCTGAGCTTGTGTATTGGTATGCCGATCATGCTGAGGTCAAATGATGCTACCGAATTATGTATCACAAAGGGACAAGAAGCGATTGTTCGTGGCTGGAACGCCTCTATAGGAAGTCATGGTCAGCGTGTATTAGATACTTTGTTTGTAGAGTTGATTAACCCCGCCCGAGAAATTGAACTGCCTGACTTACCGAAGAATGTTGTTCCATTGTCGAGAAAGTCCACAGATATAACTTGCCTCCTACCAGACGACACAGTGCTCACTATCACGAGGGAACAGTGCCTTGTGTTATTAAACTTCGCAATGACCGACTATGCATCTCAAGGTAAATCGCGAGAAATTAATTGTGTCCATCTGAACAATTGCAAAAACCACATGTCTATCTATGTCGCTCTTTCCCGTGGTTTTACTGCCAAGAATACGGTGATTCTCCAAGCGTTTGATACGAGTAAGATCACGAAAGGCATATCCGGTTACTTGCGACAAGAATTTAGAGAGATCGAGTTGCTAGACGAAATTACTCGTCTTCGCTTTGAAGGTAGATTGCCAAGAGAAGTTTCTGGTGTCTACCGTGGTCAGTTGTTACATGCGTATCGATTATGGAGTAAAGACGACAAGAACCGGAGCACTTGCATACTGCCATTCGCTTCAATCCTACAATCGACTCCCAAACCAATGATCGGCCTGAATATGATAACTGGCGTAGCAACAATACGACTGAAAATAAGGATACGACTAAAGACCGATATATAAAGCGTAAAAGTAGAGACGGGCCAAATCCAGACCATCTAAAAAACGAAGCTATAGCGCTCACAAAGAAGCGTCAATCGGCTTACACTGATGTCGTCAGTAACGAAACCATTGATGAGGTACGTACTCCTCATATCAATAATCAACGCTTTGACACGAACAATAGCATTGACTCACGTACGAGACGCGTATTGCGATCCACGTCACCTACATCACCGACGCTACGTTTCACATCCTTAGCCAATACGTTATCCGGTGCAGTGCATTCTCGAATCGGCACCGACGATGGTCCTTTGGGTTTGATATGGGACGATCAAAACTATAGCTGCGGCTATGATGCCTTGCTTACTCCTCTCATAGAGGCGTGCAAACTGGATTGGGTACAATCGTCCACAATACTGGCACCTTGCTCCCCCTTGTTAGCCATGTGGGCTACGGTGATGGGCAACAATTCCTCGCCCGAATCAGCCAGAAACTCTATGAGGCATGTCCTGCACGAGTTAGAACCGAACAAGTTTCCTTTCGGACCAAGGCTGCTCTACATTGAAGACTTGTTGACTGCGGTATCGGATAATAATGTATACGCCACAGCTACGTCTTACTGCGCCCAATGCGGTTTTACAGACGACGTTGCGATAAACGTTTTCATATGTTCATGACGATCTATCGAACAGACGCGATTCAATTATTGTATCCTTCCGGATTGTCTACTACTGAATGGCTATGGAACCACCTTCATGGCCAGACATCGCGTCGCTGCCAATATTGCCTACTTAACGGCGATCGAGTGAATTTGATGCATACAAGCCAAGTGACCGATGTACCTGCTTTGCTGTTGTTAGGCATTGCATACGAACACGTTGATGTTGAAGAAGAGCTTATATTAAGTGTTGGAGCCACTGATATTACATGGAAACTCAAGGGTCTAATATATCATTCGTTCGCCGCTAAGCACTTCACTTGCATCGTCATAGATAAGGACGGTCAAGCCTGGTACCACGATGGAATAACAACAGGTCGGAGAACCACTGCGTTGGGTTATTACGCGTTTTTGACCAGGTCCGATATACATACACGTGGTTCGTATAAACTGTGCACAGCGATCTACTTCCGAAGTCCTTGACATCTCAACATCTGACTACGCGTTTGATACTGTTTTAACGTTATCCCTTGTGATATTTTGCTAGCCTGATATGGGAAAACACGGATATAGATCCGATCGTATTTCAAGGTAAAAAAACGTTTGTAGACCCCAGTTATACTGTATGTCCCAATATGTACGGCTAACGTATGCGCAGCTTTATGATTGTCACCAAAATCACACCAGCAAAGTTTGCATGGTCCTTTGTCTGATCTTGTTTGGATAGCGCACGACTTCCTACCTAAATCATCCTCCTTTATGGATCCTATCTTGCCCTCGTTCCATAACACCAGTGGTTCGTATACGCACCCGTGAGCGCTTGTATTTTCTGACTATTACCAGCACACGGGATCAACAATATAGGTGTCATACCGCTCACGCTATGTTTCAGGGCTCTACGCCCGATGTTCGCAACCCACCCTGCTGGCTATTATATCGCACTGAGTGTTATCCGCCGCGTGTGTCACTTCTGGAATACCGTGGTCCTCGCGGACCCAAACTTGTGGTCGCAGCTTTACGTTGGAGATAGTATGAAGCAGGCGACCCTGTACACGCTACTCGCTCGGTCGAAGGCTGTGGATATGACGCTTTACATTCATCTTGGGCCTGCAAAGCGATGGTTCCCACATGCTGGGTGGAATCCCCTCCACGTCAGTATGATGTTGCCCGAATACTATTTGTCGGACTGGGAGCACAAGATGGATGCAATGCGTCCATATTTTGCTACCTGCAAACGTCTATTACTGCGCGCCGACGACGAACCGTCAACCTACATACTTATGTCGTGGTTGAAAGGCGACAACTTCCCCCAGCTCGCTTCGACACACCTTCTTCTCAAGCCGTACTCGCTTAGACACCAGAGGTATCACTCGCCGGATCCGAATCAGCTATGGGCATGGCATATACCGATATTCGGTGACGAAGCCACCCCTCTGTTGCGGATGTTCTCAATGCGCTTCGCGTTTGTGCTATGGGACCGTTTGTGCATATACAACAGTCTAACCCATCTGAGCCTCAGCCACCTCAGCGGCAAGATGGCACCCACTACGAAGGAACTCTTTGTTGTTTTTCAGGCCACTCCCTGTCTGACGCACTTGCGCTTGATCGACGTGCAATGCGCCGAAGACCGCCTACTGCGGATCGATTTACATACACCATATCTCCCGCACGTCACCCACTTGTCCTTCGGCTGCTCTGATATGGCATCCATATGCCTGATTTCGCTATTCGACATGCCCAGCGTGACGCACTTGTGTTTGGTTCTTGAGGGCGATTACCTACTGCTGGATTTCGTCCATCATTGCTCCCCTCTATTGCGGGAAGTCGAAGTCGTTGTCTTTGACGTGGATATCACCTCCGTGGCTGTCTTGGCAGAGTTCATGGAAAACATCCCCAACGCGATGTACTTAGATGCTCGCAGATCCACTCCCCGCCTCTTCTTATCCATTTACGCCATCATGCTGAACTATCAGAGCACAGTGCGCTGCCCGCTGCTTGTAACTCTATACTTCGGCGACTTTATAGAGGAGCCCATTCTGAGAGGCATGCTCTCCGTTGCACGCAACACCCGCTTCGGCGATCCCGTGTTTGTTATCGTTGCGGCTTCGCAACCTCTGCTCAGAGACCAGATCGCTGTGCCGACGTATCACTGGCTCGACAACAACGCCCAGCTATCCAGACGACCGCTTGCATGGGTGGAAGATCTCTTCGAGAACTAGATCTCTTCGGGAACTAGCAGCTATCGTGTTGATGTGCATGGGTGTAATTGTGAAGTAATGCATGCGATATCGTCGTGGGTACAACAAGCCTTCATAGTCATGACATGTATACATCAGCTGTATGATAATGAATTGACCCATGCTAACAGCGATATCGTTCTTATTGCTCAGCAAAACGTTATACTCTGTGCGATATCATACGATGTAAGCGTCAAGTACGTTCTCGAGTTCCTACTTAGTGTGTGTCAGAAAGAAAGGTGACGACTACACTGATGGATGGACAAACAACCTCCTCATCATGGTCGGAGCGTTTCTCGGCCGCGAGCTGATACACTGTACGTTCTATCGCTTGCACTAAACACGCGCGTGGCCTGCACTTTTTGATACGGTGATATCCTCCACACATACGCATTCATGGACGTTTATTCCTAGCAACAGTGAGCATACAACAAGCATAAGAGGAATTCACTTACTCTTTGCTTGCTATAGAGTTCTTATATGTCACGATGCCTTGGTCAAAGTAGACCGTATGATGAGAGGACTTGCCGAGCCTCGATATAGTAAGTGCATGCTAGTAGCGTCAACATTGGATCCAAAATACCAGACAGAGTGATACGACATACGTGGTTTGCTGCCTGACGACGCACGACAATCGTGTAGCTGCAGTGACAATGAATAAATGTGTGATGTAGTATACTGCGAGTACGATGAGCCAGTGCAGATGTTAATGAGACAGTGTTCACGTACGGATGCCAATGGAACGATATTCACCGTGTAAACCGAACCGTATAAGTACCAACGTGAATAATCGTATACAGCACCCCACATACGCTGAGTCGGGTCTTGCTAGCCTGAAGCTAACAATTGCATGCAGCACCCCACAGACGCAGAGTCAGCTCTTGCCAGCCTAAAGCTAGCATACGCAGTACCTGAGCACCGCGGATGTTGACATGGTGTTGAATACGAAAGTGCTAATATCTGAATTAATTCAATCATGTGATTGTTAATATGCGTAAACGTGATACAACAGCGCATCCTCAGAGTCGTTATTGTCCTTAACCACCTTGGGATCTACGCCCGGTGAGATTCTGAGGCTCGCAGCCACGGGATACAAATTGGCTCTACGCCGGTTACAAAGTACACACTTACCGCTGTTCTTTTCGCCTTACTATTGTTGCGAACACGATGAGATTGACCGAACGTGGTGCGTGTCCTCCATTCGCAGACCTTGGTGACCTTGATCAGTCCACAGATGCGTGGACTTCCCGCGACGCGCCGTCTGTGCTCGGTGGGGTGAATTTGTTGCAAAATCGGCGGCCAGGAGGTGAGCCATAAGCATGACGCTCGAATACTCCGTAATGATCGTGCACCAAGCTCAACTGCGAGCATGGGATGGGATCGTCGCGGCGTCCTGCGAGCTAGGAGGACATCAGTACTTCATAACCACGAATGCCCGCTATATCCCGCTTCCAGCACAAATTGGCAGCAAGTATTTAGTCCTTCGCTCCGACATGCGTTTCGGTGGAGACGATCCGGTTCTATGGCCCCAGTTATTCACTCCAACGTATCCGCACCTTGGGCCATACCGAAGGCGCCTACGCATGCCTCTGGCGCGTCCGATATTGGCATAATGTGGTGGGACCCCACACCTGCTGACTTTGCTACTGGTATGAGTGTCACTCGTACTATGGGCAAGCTTGCCAATAGTCGTATTGTTGAATTGGCAGCCCATGTAAACATATTGCTAGCACGATGCAAGGACTACATCCGTTCTCAGCCGAATCGCACCCCTCCATCACCTTTGCTTCCGCAACTAGCGCAGTGCCTGCAGCTTAGTCTAGAGCGTCTGCGAGATATTCCTGCTACTTACGCACGGATGCATCTGAATGTCACTGCTGTCCAACGACACTTCTTAGAGCTCACGGGAATGCTACAGTATTTTGCAGTATATAAACCTCGTATCGACAATCCTGAATCTGAGCGCCGCGACCCA
Source organism: Panellus pusillus (assembly GCA_013387415.1). Lineage (NCBI taxonomy): Eukaryota > Fungi > Basidiomycota > Agaricomycetes > Agaricales > Mycenaceae > Panellus > Panellus pusillus. The sequence goes on from QVIE01000723.1 coordinate 59,099, forward strand.
GACGACTGTGTAGGCGTCTTTACCCAGGATCCGGAGATCGCTCAGCTGTTCGGACTCGCTGGGTTGCCTTACTGGTTTATTCGCCCCTTGACCACGTTCTCCGATGAAAACATTCTTCGTGTCATTGAACCGCTTGCAGCCGCAGACTTTTTAGAGACGGAGCCTGCTCATAGTTTTCCCCCTATACAAACAACAGATCAAGTCGATGACCGCCTATGTGCACTGTTGCTATTCACAAGAGCCACACCATGGTACACGAACCCGTTTGTTCGATGCGAGCAATCGGAAGCCGTACAAGCTATGACAACGTCTGCGTATCCACCTTGGTCCTCAGGATCGACAGCTAGCACATCTAGTATACAATCACCAACTTTATCATCAGTGTCTTATCACATTGCGTCGCCCTCCAAGATATCAAAGAGCAGAGCACTAAACCCTTGTAGGTCTATTCTTGTTGTTAGACACCTCACAATAACGATTGTTTTATGACCAGATGCAGACTTGCGAGCGAAGAAAAAAGCTGCCAAAGCGACGGCGCCTCCGAATCCTGATGCAAAACCTTCGCGCGACAAGTATATTGCACTCGCCAGTCCCGAGATGCCATCGAGTATAATCGCCTGGGCCGACGCTCTCGCCAAGGTAGATAGGACCCACCCCCCCGTATGTGGTGCAGACCCCCCACAGCTTTATGTCTTTCCGGAGCCAGCGCTTTTGGCCTCCGCTGGGGACGAAGGCCGTCGACGGGTTTATTACCATCACTACCGCTTGCTTCGTGACGCACTGATGTATCGCTTGGCTGAGCCAGACGTACCACATCCCCTTCTCACCACGCAGCAATGGCGCGACCTCCTGCTTGGCAAGGTGGTCAAACAGGGTAAGAAGGGGTCGCGCATCTCGGAGCGCACCTTGCGAATTGAGGACTTGTTGGCACCAGCATTGAAGGCCTGCGGTATCGATGCTTTATCTGAATTCCCCGTCCCCGTGGAGACAACACCTCTAATCAACATGCATCAAGTCCAAGAACTGCTTTGGGAGCTTGGAGAAATGAATTTTCGCTACGAATTCCTGGCTCTGGACGCAAAAGCGTCTGGATTAGAGCGACCCGACGAGTGTCGCATGTGCTTCGCCAGCACAGCATTGATCAGTATCCATTTCGGGGACAGTCAGCGAGGCCTAGCAGCGCTTGCGCTCATGGAGCGTCTGCCGTACTTGGTGAAGATGGCTAAACTCATGACTGACTGGCGAACGCCTTGTCCGCGTCCACGAGAAATTGATGAGGCAAGGACAAAGTCTGATTGGGACCGTACGACGGCGCATACATTGGAGCGCCGCGTGGCTACGTTTTATACACAGACGTTCTACGACCTCTTCGGTAGAGCAGCGGTTGTACCAATGAGACTTGAGCACGAATTCGGTAACTAGGACATGTACATACTTTTACATATAGCTTTGTCCGTAATAGAACACTTGTGTAACATGCTTGCTTGAATAATAACGAATATAACTGACCGCGACCAGTCGCAACTCCCATTTCATTGACTAATCCGTGAGGCACACGATACTTCCAAAGTTACTCCATTATTGCTGTCTCGATATTGCGCAAAGTTGCCAATCTGGTAGGTAGGTAGGTAGGTAGGTAGCATTACACGGCACGGTCCCACTCAGGAACGCCGGGTTGGAATCTGGAATCTCGATCTCGAACCTTCGGTCACAACAGACCAGATACGCGCGATTTGAAACAAATACATAGATCATACGTGCGCAGGGGAGCTTGGCATGCGTACGCGGCATCAATCGCTGTTGCAGATGGGTAGAGACGAGCCGGGTCATACCCGATACTATCCGACTTCCAAGGTTGACAAAGCACATGTATGCGCGACGTCGCGCATCGTTTCGCCCGCTCAGATATATCGAGATACAACCACGCGGTTTTACTTAAATAGCGAAACTTATGGTCAATTCGAATCCACCGTGAAACCTGGTCGCAGCGCTGGTTGTCTACTCCAGGACCCAGTCGTCTCCCAGTGCCCTTCTAGCGTGTGCATCGTCCCGTTCCCAGTCATACCTATGTCTTGGGTGAAAAGTGTAAGCTTGCAGCACGTACGCTCTGCTGCAAACGCCTTACCCACTATACAGAGCTCGCCGCCTTCCGCTGCTAAACGTTTTGCTGGTTTCGACATCGCGGCGCTGTTGCTCAGTATCGTATGTAGCGAGCAGCCCGATAACGAAGAACCTGCCGCTGGAGCAGACACTGCTTCACCGACAAACGATGTTGAAAGGATGTCCCACGACACCCGCGATAAGGGTGCGGACACTGACGCGGCGGAAGTTGATGAAATAGCACGTCTGCTCGGCCTTGACTGTATGAGTTCTTTTGTCTATACAACTTTTGACTGCCGTTCTGACGATACGCAGCCACTTGTCTGGTCGAGCCAGATCCCAGCACCACCTCCGATCGCACGTTGCCCGCGCTGCGGTCCGACAAACGTAAACGTCGCCGTTCTACTGCGAACGCTGACGACCATGTTGCATCCACCAACAAAATCACGTCTGACATCGATTCGTTGCCCGCTCCCAACCGCAAGCAGCGGCGTCGGTTGGAGCGAGCAGCTATTAAACAAGAGCATGGATATCTTGCGAGAGGCTCCTCCCCGTTGCTCGACTACGTGCGCAGTCATGCGGATATACTCGTCTCGTCCGTCGCGCTTGGTGGGCTCCCCGCTGATCGCAGTGGCTACACTGCGCTCAACGAAAAGGCTGGAGCTCGCAGAGAGCCACCGCTGCCTGACCCTATGCCAACCTCCCTTGACGACTTCTTGGCGCTCGGCTTCACCGTAGTGCCTGCCAAGAACTCACCGTACGTCCGTTCGTCTCTGTACGACATTAAAACTGAACTTGATTTAGCGGCGCGACGTGCCTGTCTGACGAGCACGATCGCGTGTTCGCCGTTCGCGAAGAGTTCGGCATGGACGGTTGGTATGAGACCGCTGAAAGAGCTCATGCCTACCTGCGTCACGAGTGGCCGAACGTCGCGGGCGGCAGCAAAGTGTGGGATGCGCATCGCGGCGTGTTGTCCCACAACTTTGGTTGTTATCATGGCCAGGGTATGACTGATATGTCGTGGATGGAAGGAGACTTCAGGGATGTGGTGAAGCGTTTGCGAGAAAGTCCAGATCTCCGACGCTTGGCGGCACAAGTTAGCGGTCAGTCTGATTTGACCGCGTTACATGTTTGGCTTACTTTTTTCTTAAGCTGCACTTGCAAAATGGTTTCCGCGCATTTACGCCGATGCTCTCCGTCGCGTGCAACTCATAACAGACACCTTGGGATTCCCGCGCACGTTCCCTACGTCCGTTTTCACCTCTCTCGCTGTCAACTTCGGACCCAGAGCGACTACGATAAAACACCGCGACTGGACGGATAAGGCTGGCGAGATGTGCGCGGTTCAGGCACTGGGACATTACGACCACAGCAAAGGCGGGCACCTGGTATTGTGGGACCTCAAGCTCCTCATCGAGTTCCCACCGGAAGCCTCATACTCTTCCCCTCCGCCGTGCTATCGCATTCCAACGTGTCTATCGGAGCAGACGAAGAGCGAACGTCGCTCGTTCACTACACACCGGGTAATGTGTGCCGCTATGTGGACAACGGTTTCTGTACAGAGGCTGACATGAAGAGGCACGACAAAAATAAATACAGTAGTATCTTAACCGCCAAGCTAACTCGTTGGAAGCGCGGTTTGGAAAATCTCAGCACGGTAGACGAGCTTCGCACTGTTAATGTATAGCACGTATTACCTTGTAACGTAGTTAGATAAAAGTTATAGAACAGCTACAATAAATCATATTGTTGATCTTCTGCTAATCCTTCATCGTATTTTGATATCATGTTGAGAGACCAAAATGTTGGGACGCGGTAAGAACCGCATACGGAACATACGGAACAACAAGGATCAAAAAAGAATCGGATTCGTACCCGCCATGCGAAGCAATGGCTTCAATCCAAGTCTTTAGCATCCTACCCCCACCTTTTTACCATCAAAAAGTGCACTTAGAAACCGTCCATCTGCTAGCCTAGCAACGTCGTTGATGATATCAAATCATAATCAATCATCTTTTTTTGATGTCGGATCATTGTTCAAAGGTTGCGCGAGTTCTGTTTAATATGTATATGTATACTACTATTTGTATATGATTGTTCTGCTTCCATGTGATTAGACATCGTACCCTTTCGCGCGGGCGCGCGTCGCCTCCACTTGTGTGTAAGTGCATCTGACTCTACGTCGGGTATCGATGACTCTATGTCGTTGTCTTCCTTCCTTTATGTCCGAACCTCTTCTTTACACGGGAGGAGCGGTCATCCTTCGTGCCCCTCGTTGGTACCGCTGATCCTCCCACCTTATGCTCCGCGTCGGCTTCTGCGTCGAAGCAATGCGCCTGCGTCGCTCGGTCTTCGCAATTTCCGTTGCGTTGTCGTGCTTTATCGAAGGTATCCCTTCGAGTCGCCTCGCGTGCACAATCCCTTCGCCCTATCTGTTTCCGCCGTTGCCTCCGCACCTAACATTGTGAGTTTGCTCACTCTTTCTTTGTGTTGCCTGTTGCTTTTTTTCTGACAACTACTCTGCGATATAATAGTATCATACATTGTCATTGTCTTTGCCGTTTCCGTGTTAGCTGTTCCTCTGTGTCATGATGTTGTGGGTATCCGGTGTATGGTTGTCTACTTGTCGGACAATGTTAGTGTATTCCAGATTGCCTTCGCTCTCAACATGTGTATGTCAACTCTGCGCGTACCCCTTCTGTGTAGCCGGCAGCGCTCTGTGTCGACTGTTGTATTGTTCCTAATTACTTGAACTCGCGACGCCGTGGTCGACAGCGTCGTCAAAACGCGTGTTATATCTTTCGTTGAGCGCGACCTTCGGCCATTATCTTCCTTCACCCTTTGCATACGCGTGATTTGCGTCATGGGGATATCAAAGTCGGAATTGTTTGGACGATGTATTTATCGTGCTGATCACTTTCCCCTTCGCATCTTGTTTCTTCTCTGTATGTCCATGCCATCTTCTGCCCATACTATGTCGTACCCGTCGCAGCGCGAGCCCGCTGCAGCGCGCGATCACATGGCAGCCCAACTCTTCCTTAATTCACCTATCTCTACGACGTCCGATCCCGCCGCGCTCCAAGTCGGTTCTCCACAATCGGTTCACGGGCCCCTTGATACGGCCCGTCTCTCGCTCGACACCCCTCACTGGCGCCTGACAGCGCCGCGTCGGCGCTACATCCTGCCGTGTCTGCTCTCCAAATCGCTACATCTGTGCGCGACGCCGCTTTGCTTGCACTCCATCCCGCTATGCCCGCATCCAATACAACGATGCGTACGTCCGATACCCCAGAGCCCTTACGTGGTACCCTGTCGCCTGCGTCCCGGTCTACAACACCCGCGGCGCAGCTCTCTGCGCCACAAACTACACCGCTGCAAGTCGCTGCGCGCACCAGCTTGCCTTCCATGCCGAACGCTAATCGCGTACGTTTTTTTGTTATCCGCGTCTGTCCTCTGCTCGTTATTAAAAGGCGCTTTGCAGCGTCGTCCATCTCATTCTCTTTCCATATTGAACTATATTGGTATCGGCGCGGCGGCGGACAGCCCCATCGACATCGACAACTCACCGGGCGATTCCGCTGATATGCCTATCGACGTCGACAATGCTGTCGGCGACTCTGCTGATATGCCTATTGACGTCGATTTGCTACATCGCACGCTCGCTCGCAACCGCCCGTTGCAGACGCCCCGTTTTCTCACAGCTTCTCGCAACGCATACATCGACGGTGATGGTGGTCTTGGTGACGCCCCGGATACGCCCATCGACGTGGACCTTCGAGAGTCTCTTATCGCTGGCAATTACCCTTCCCATAGTTAGTCTTACCTTTGCTTATGTCTGCTTCGTTTTTCTTATTTCGCTTAGTTGGTGAATCTTACTCTGCATTCGAGTGCCCTATCTGTCAAGACACGATGCAGTACCCGGTGATGTATAACATTGCTTTTCGCGTGCTTGTCCTACGCTGATGGCTCTGTAGCACGTTGTGCGACCATGCGTTTTGCTACGACTGTCTCCACACCAACGTGACGCGTGGAAACAAAGTTTGTCCCTGCTGCCGAAGCAAGATCCAGGCCCCTCCCTCGCGGCAAGCCTCATTTTCCAAGTCTCTTAGAGATTTGATCAGAGACGGTAAATTGCATGCTCCGTCGTCCCCGATTCGTATCGTATATTGCAAATGGGACGATGTCGTTTTTAAGTAGAGTTGTTACATTTCCCAGTTACAAGTCTGTCTTCCGATCTAATTCGTGTTATAATTATAATGTCTATCGTTTCCTTTCGCATCATCTCGGCTTTGTATCCGACGTTTCATTGCTCGCTATATTATATCTTAGATTATTGCATCCGCTTTTTCTAATCAGAACATCAGCTTTCTTGTTTGTCTGGTGTCATGTTCAAATGTTGTGTAACTCTAAATCTTCCGCCCTTCGTACTCCTTCGTATCCTTTATGTCATCCGCTTTTGGTTTAGTTGTAGTTTCGCCATGTGGACTCCTTATTTTTGAGCTGTGATGGTTACGTGGTAATGTATATGTTTGCACACCGTACACCCGTTTCATTTCGCATCGTTTCGGGATTGTACCTTTTTTCCTGCATTGATTCGGCGTTGGCACTCTTTTCTTCCTATATCTCCTTCTTTATGCCGTTCCCAGGTACAGTAAGCCGTTGTTTCCTTATAGGGACCGCTCGGTTAATATACTCTCTCTCTAGCATGTGACACTTGGTGCATCGGATCCGTGTTATGCTCTGTAGCCACAAGAGAACACGCGCTTGAATATTGTGTTTCGGCTTTTCCGGACCGCTCCGTGTAAATCGACCTACCTACCTACCTCCTTATG